>JAUELH010339861.1:0-14199 GCA_031471375.1 Hermissenda crassicornis | reverse complement strand
TGTTTTGAGCAATGCGCATTTGACCATCTTTGATGGATTTTTGCGCTATATAAATGACGCATTATTATTATTATTATTATAGTGGCAGTAACATATTTGTTTTGTACAATTAAACACAAGTAACAGCAATTCATATTTCTTGAATGTTTGAGAGAATGGATCTGACACCTTCCTTACTGACTACAGTGTATGGTGTTACCCTTACATTGAAAAAAGGAATCTTTTACTTTCACTTTTTTTGCTGTTTTTTTTTTTGGGGGGGGGGGGGGGGGGGGGGGGGGTTTTTTTTTTTTTTTTTTTTACTTTTTGTTCCATCCATTTGGCAATTGAACATATAGCCCAAAATACGGAACACCCCACAGAGGAAATGATGCTATTTCTCTCATCTTTCTGATGTTTAGTTTTAAAAGACAGTGTAAGAAAGATGGTCTAGGCAAGTTTGTAGCGCAGTGGTAATACACTCACTTCGTCACTAGGAGGTTAGAAGATCGAGAATGCTAGTCGGATGGTCCCTGAGTTTAATTGGCTCTGTCCCATTTTCACAGTCTTTTCGGAGATGGACTATAACTTTGGAGGTCCCATCATTTATGTAACATTAATGGGTTAAAAGGGATGTTAAAACTCCACTCTTCAGCTCTTTCCTTTAGACATTGTCTTTGTTTGTCCTCAGTGTGGATGCCATGGCCCAGCCCAGCGTGGGTGCCCTCAAACAGTATGTGATGCAAGCCAGTCTCCCCTTCTTGAGGTGCTGTGCTCTCCTTTACCACCATATCACCAGTGTCCCTGCCCCACCCGAACTGAGCCGTAAGTCTTGCCTTCTACCTTTCCAGACACGGTAGCTTAGTGGTTAGCACATCAAATTTCAGGCTGTTAGGTCATGAATTTGACTCGTCCCAGGAACATGTGTGTTTTTCTTTGAGAAAGAAAGGTGTAATGAGTACCTGGCCGATTAAGGCAGCATTTTCGTCGTCAGACAATTCTACTCACACCCATCAGGCTGTAAGTCTTGTCAAATGTGTTCTGTTGGACATGGTATCACCAGGGATGTGCGTGCTATATATAAGTGTCAACTTTTCTTTACTATTATTGCCCCAGGGGGTGAGTGACAAGCTGTGTTATTCTGTATGACAAAGCTGCCTTTAGGACAGACTTCTAAGTAGATTCTTTCCCTTCTCTTTTCTGTCACTACCCAAGAGTTGAAACTTGAGATGTAAGGATTCCCCTTGCCACTATCAATGAGCAGTATTAGCTGATTGGAAGAAATCAATTTGAACAGTTTTATCAATAAAACTAAGCAGCTGATTTAACTTTTGCTCTCTGTGTATACACATTCTCTCTAGTAGCTTTGTTATGAAGAGTATGTTATAATCATACTGAGATACTGTGTTTTTCTTGATTCTTTTCTCTTTTTTGGTGAAATATAATGTTCATGGTAATTATTTATTTGATGGTTTTACCTGCAATACGAAAGCGTTGATTTCATACTGGTATAATACTTTTAGATTATTTTTCCCTGTGATATTTAACTGTTTGACTGATCAATCTCTTTCCCCTGGCAGACAAACAAGGCAACGAGTTTTTCCATCTATGCAGGTACCTGGCTCTGCCCACCAACATATCACACATGTTTGCTAACAAGGGCTCTGTGACTACGTCACTCATTCAGAGGTTAGTTATCCTTGTATTTTACTAAATGTATGTGTGCTTTGCAAGAACAACTTCCCAAAATGCTTTGATTGTTCTTCACCAATGTGTTAGGAAGTGTAATTATAGAAAGGAACCTTCGCATATTGACTTCTAATGTCTAAGGATATTGGAAAGATACCATTGTCTTTTATCTTGAGAAATTATTCTTGCATTTATTCATCTCTCATCAAAGATGGCGCACTAATCATGCTGTAATAACTGAAATGGTCAGGGAGAAAAGAATAAAAGAAATGATAATGAAATATAATGAGAATTATGTTATACATGTCTTATCCAACTGCTTGACAACTATTGATGAAACATTGTGATCCTAGATACAGCCAAATACTTTCGTCTGCTTTGAGCATCATTTACACATTTTACACTGTATATTATATTACAGCTGGAGAGAAAACATCCATAAACGCCTTTCTGAGAACAGTGAGCCATGTGTTGGATATCCACGGAGAATTAATAAACTGATCGATTTGCCCCGTGACTACAGTATTCTTATCAATAAGGCGTCATCATTTACGTAAGTTGCATATAGGTTTTTTTGGGGGAGTTTTTATAGTTATTAGTCTTGATTCAATGGATAAAGCAAATAGCAGTTCAAGAGTTTTTAACATGAAGGTGGAGTGACACCGCCCATTCCATGTCCATCTGCGATGAGACTGTGTGCAATTGAGCCTTGAAGATTCAATGGTCTTGAGAGAAGAAAAAAATCCATTCTCCTGACTGTGATTCAAAGACACAACGTGTTGAATCTAAGATGGGTGACGTAAGCACCATACCATCATCTGGCTCACGGACAGCAGTGTCAGTCCCTAACACAGGAACATTTTTCTATTCGCAAACTGCTTTCATTATTTTCTCAAATATATAGAAACGATTGAATGATCTATTTTCTGCTGCATATAACCGCCACACACCCTACCCCAAAGTAAAGTGATCTTTATTTCAAATAAAAAGAACTTTCAATGGAATTTGATTGACTCATCCGAGTGTCACCACGAGGACTTGTCTCTAATTGTCTTCCTTTTTTCTCTTTCCCTGTGTTCAGATGCCCCAAGTCGGCAGGTGACGACAGCCGTGCCCCCACGCTGTGCCTGGTGTGTAAAAAGATTCTTTGCTCCCAGAGTTACTGCTGCCAGGCAGACTTGGACGGCACTCAAGTCGGGGCAGCCACGGAACATGCCCACTATTGCGGTGCTGGCAGTGGCATATTTCTAAGGTACGTGTCTTCTTGGGGTCCCTGGCCTTCTAACACTCCGCTTTTTATTTCACTCAGGTTCTAATTGCTCACAGTATTACCAGAGTTTATCCAGCAGTTGTTTTTATTTTGTAAAATATAAATGACTTAAAATTCTTGTAATTAAAACAGTTTTCTAAGCATGATTGAGACGATATTATGTTTCTAATCAAAGAGCAAGAGGAAGTTACGGGGATCTTGGAAAAAAAGATAATGCAAGTTATTTGTGAACAAAATAATGTCTGTATTGACCTTATGTTATTCCTATATTTTTGGGGGTCAGTTGGAAAAATGCACGTTGTTGAGTTAATTCTCTACCAAATGTAATAAAAATTTGATTTGGTATATGAGTTTTAGCTTAAGTGATTGAGCGATTTTTGGGAGATATATTCCTATAAACTTTGGGATGTTAACTTTTTTTTTTTTTTTTTTTTTGCATTACCCAATATATTCAATTTAGATAAAGATTGGTGAAATGTTATATTTCCACAACTGAATTACATGCCTCATAACAAGAAAAAGCGAGTTAAACCGATTGGAAATTATCAGATCAATGTTCAAGAAGTTAGGGGTCTAGAAGAAAGTTAAAATGGACTGAGTAAGATTAGAATACAGGTATGAGTATGATGACCAACAGAATAGATAATTAGTCTGCCACAGCGGAAATTATCAGATCAATGTTCAAGAAGTTAGGGGTTTAGAAGAAAGTTAAAATGGACTGAGTAAGATTAGAATACAGGTATGATGACCAACAGAATAGATAATTAATCTGCCACAGCGAAAGTCTGGGGAGGAGGCTGTATCATGTAGTAACATGTGTGTATGTTTTATCCTCCTCAGAGTGAGAGAGTGTCAGGTTTTGCTGCTGTCGGGCAAGACCAGAGGCTTCTTCATTCCAGCCCCCTTCCTGGATATGTACGGGGAAACGGATCAGGGACTCAGGTGAGAACTGCTTGCCCCATTTTTCATTTCCTTGCTTTTGGGTTATAGTTACCGTACATGTATGGCTTAGTAGACACACACTCCTCCTCCCCCTCCCCCTCCCCCTCCCCCTCCCCCTTTTACTTGCTCCTTAAATGTTGTTAGTTTTTTACAAGTTTGTATTTAATTTCACACTGTAAGAGGATGGGGGATTGAGTGTATTACTTCTCGTTAAGTCATTGTATATGCACAAGAACTATATAAAATCTTGATGACAAAACAAATTTACCTCAAAAGCACCGAAATAAACATTCACACTCTGGGGATTGACGCATCCTGTGCTGTGTGTCTAATAGGCCCTTTATGTATGTTCTTGTGTAGTGTACACCTGATTAAGTATGCTTCTGTTCAGAATGAATAAATGTTATCATCTTAGCTATACTCAAGAAATATATGGCAATTTTATGTCAATGTGCTCTTTTTATAGTAAACAAGACTACAAGATCTTTTTAAAGATAGAAACGTCCAGAAACAAAGTGTTATGTTCCCACTTGGGGTTGTAGTTCTTGGGGGTTTTTGTTGTTGTTGATAAAATACAGGTTATTAAATGATGCTAGTGATAGAAGATAGGATCAAATGATATAAACAGCCAAATTGATGCATCCTCCTGACTAATAGTAATAGATATGTATTCGACAATATGTCATTTCTGTCGTGCTATTCCTCACTATAATTGATTTCCCAAAACGCCAGTTAACTTTGAAATTTTGTGCTGAAATATATCCTCATTTCACGTGATTAATGACTAATTGTGAATCTGTTTCAGACGAGGCAACCCATTGACTATGAATGCTGACAAGTATGAACAGATACAGCGGATATGGTACCAGCACAATATCCCGCAGACCATCTCTAGAAATATGAACAGTGATAACATCAGCACAAACTATCTGATCGAGTGGCAAAACTTGTGATGATAAAAGCTGTTGCTTGCATAGTTTTCAAGGGGGTCTTTTACCCCTAAGAAATTAACTTTGGTAGATGCACTATTTATTTTTTCTTTATAATTACCCATGTAATGACAGGCATGTAATTAACATACTCAATATTCACAATTAAAGTATCATATGGTGTATATTGTGTAAAATTATAATAAAGATGAACCATAAAAACTATGAAAATAATAGTAATAATCATAATGATCATTTATATAGCGCCCATTCCAAAGAATTGAGGCTCTAAGCATATTTCATAGATCAAAATGTATGAAATCATCATTATATGAACAGCATATATGTTACATATAAATGAAACATTGTAAAATGTTTGTAAATTCAAAAATGTGGCATTGATTTTAAAACCTGTGGAATTATGCTTATTGGCAATAACGTTTTAGACAATAAACTTTCTTTTTAAAAATATCTACACTGCTCGACTGTCTAATGTCTTTAGGGAAAGCAAATGGGCCGAAAAACGAAAAGGCATGCTTCCAATTTTTTGTTGTTATTTTTGGTAGGATTAAGCGTAATATATCGGGCACAAATCGTAATGTCATTTCTAATAAACTTCTTAGATATACAGGGTCTGATCCCTGAAAACAACAGTAAACAAGGACCACTGCATTGAATTTAACCCTATTCTCAACAGTCAATCAATGTAGTTCTTGCTAGAGGGGAGACACACTCTCTTTCTAAATGTGTACATATATTCTTCAAATCAATACTTTGATCAGGAAGAGCAGTCAACCCCTAGAATCACCACATGATGTTTTGCAAAATATTGATAATATTTTTGGGTTGTTTGTTTTTCTCCCACATGTATCCCCATCCTAGCACATAAATGATGTATAATAATCTTCATAGAATTTTTCCTTGAGAGGCCAATATTGTATTTTCTGAGAATTGACAAGACTCGTAGTAGGTAAGAGATATTTTATCGTCAGTTGTCTTCTCCCATCATATACCGTAGAATTTTATTAAAAGAACAAAACAGTGAAGATTAATGACATAATCAGGGGTGATGCTTACTCTCGTATTTTAAAAATTATTAACTAGAGAACGGGTACTCATTCATGTAATTCTTCATAATGGTAGATTAATGTCCCAGAGCATATAAGTAAACCAGTGCAAACTGAAAAGATGCAGCCTCCAATTGATTCACAGGATTGATTCATGCTTCCTCTTGCCTTACTTTGAGCACTATCTCTGTAGAAATTGACTTGAAATCTTTCCATTGTTTCATTATTCACTCGGCTGCAAGTGAAATCAAAATTATCCAATTTGTCACCCAAGTGCACACTATGAAAAAGATTCTTAACTGTGATCAAAAATAATTATATATGGATAATTCCAAAGGAACAAATATGATTTGATACTTTTGTATTCAGTTTTGTTTCTCTGTGTTGAGCACTGCCTGATAGCATCAAAGTCATTGAATCATTTGTCTGTAGAGAATTTGGCAGGAGGGAATCAAATGACAGATTTATTTTGGCTATGGAATCTAACCAAAAAAAAAATTAAAAAAATTTTGAGATGAACAAAATGATATTAACTTCAGGTTAAGCTTCACACCATTAGAGGATCATTTGTATTAATCAATGTCTCTGGAAGAGCAAATAATGGACAGGTGAGAAACAGCTAATGGGACATGAAACCAAACACACTCCACCACTTCCATCTAATCTCATTGATATTAATCAATACAGTTCCCAGCTGGTAGTAATGTTGAGGAAAGAAAAGATTCATTATCAAATGCATGGAGCCACATCATGGAGGATACCATCAGAGGTGTCAATCCATTTGAAAACATGAAAATCTTTTCTTTTTTTTGTCTTGCAACAGTTCTGATAGACCTAGTGAATCATAATCTATAATTGGTATAAAGATTTCAACACTATACAACCTGTTATCTTCCTGTCTTTCTTAATTACTTTTGAGTGTAGTTGTATTATAGTATGTGTATATCCACGGTGATACCTGATACCGTACTAATGGTCCCTTTACAATGGTAAATGGTGTGGGTGGAAGCTGCTCCAAATTTTGGTGAATAAACAAATCAGAGATGCTCTTTTTCAGACTAAAGCCAGAAATTGAAATCAAGATTTTTGGGGTTTAAATTCAGGCTCGGATTACATGGGAAATGAGCCTCTATTCATCCGAAGGTAACTTTTGGGGTGCATTCACAGTCGTATGTTTAGCAAGGTATCACATTTACTTTGTTATCTTGTGCTGCTTGGTCTACACTTACTACAGATGAATCAAAAATGTTTTCTTGAAAAGTACAGGCTTTTTTATGACAAGAGGGCATCCTTGACTAGTGATGATAGTTGTATGGAGTAATTATTTATTTATTTCAAGTCGTTTGAGACTTTGAGTTAATTGGTGAACACGTTTGTGCTTTGGTCTCACCAAGAGTGAGGTGGGTAAAAGGTCTGGGTGGTGAGTGAGAATCATTGTCATCAGCATGACACAAACACACACACACACACATTTTGGCCAATGTCAGCCAGAAGTATTTCATGACAAAACTATGCCGGTTGTTTCACACTGTTTATCCATCTTTGACGACATATGCTCTTCATGTGTCTGCAGAAAATGATGGAATGGTACACTTCTGTTCTAGTTTTAGGTTTGTTGTGAAGTGATGTTTCCGTTTATTATATTGTGCTGTTTGTGTGCATTTCTTTTAAAAACATTTGCATTGGGTCAAGGCTGTTTGTAGCAACACAACTAGCCATTGGCAAACATTTTCCATGTTTTGCAATGAAGTTTGAATTATGACAATGTAATTAAGACGTTGTGTTGACTCCCCCCCACCCCCCTCTTCTATAAAAATATATTGCATGCTTATGGTCTGTTGTTATCATGTATGACTGAAATAGCAAACTTGTTCGCTGCATTGTAGTTTTTAAAAACTAAATCATGAAATGAATTGTGGTTGTGAGTGTGTGTGGGGGAGAGAGGGAGAGAGATAGTAGTATTCCATATTCATTCATTTTTGTATAATCCAGTTCAGAAATATCACCACTGATGTAGTTAGCTAGTGTGACAGGAAATTTTATACTTTTCATTTTGTTTTATCAATATATGGTCATCGTAATTGTTTGAAACACTTTGGGAAAATACAGCAGGCAAGTAACCACAAATTGATTTTCTAATATTGACATCATCACCCACTTTTGATAATAACCCATTATTGTTTGAATTATTATCAAAACTGAACTGTCAATATAACAGTACAGTCATTCTGACCTTCATTGTAATTTACCAGGATTTGATCTCACAAAATGATTTGAATTTAAGATGTGAAAGATATAAAGAGTCATGAAAATGAAAGGTATGCAATTAGAATGTCTGTTGGAGAAACAATCAATGCCATTTCCCTCTGACTATATTATTTATCTGGATCTACCCAACACCACCTAGATACAATCCAGGGAAATGAATGAGTTGATATGAATCACATTTTTTCTTCAATGTCTCTGGACAACAGAATGGATTCTGTTCCCACTGTTATATATTTCTCATTGTTTAACCACAACCAAAGTGGTTTTGGTATTATTTTTTTGGTTTGGCTATTTCGTGGATGGCTTGCCTCTTCTCCATCTCAGGTATATTCCACTTGGCTTTGTTAGTCTTTATTTTCTCCATTGCCATATATTATCTTTAATGCAGACTGAATTGGTGGGGGGGGGGGGGGGGGTATATAGCTGTGTTATGCAATGGAATCTTTTCCGTGTGTCAATAAATATCCCTTAAATCGACAGTTCCACCTGCATGTATTATACAGTACCTGACTGCCGTCTCAAAATATGAAAATCAATTATCTATATCCATGAGTGTCTGGCAGTGAAAAAATTGAGGAAAAATTACCACTTTTTATTATTTTGATGTGTCACAACCCTGTGTTATGAATTATCTGATATTGATAGGTTACAACCAAGGCATTCCTAGGAATCCTGTCAACATGATATGGATTTGTTTTTGAGTCATACACACTTCAGTATAATGAAAAGACATTGCAGCAATGTCAAGTGTTGTATGTATTATTATCACCCTTGCTCCTCTAGGAAACATTTTCTGTCTTTTGAAAAATATTATGTACATTGATTGTGTATTATATGATATAATTAGATAATAAGAGATGTTATGGTTTATTTTCGTTTATCATGATAAATTCTACATTGTTTGCTTTCCTGCCTGGGGAGTTTTGAAGGGTTTTTTTGTTTTTTTATTTCCTCCCCATTTCACGGTCACTAAAATGGAAACTGTCCCCTGTTTGCTGAAAAAAATTGAATAAAGAAAATGGCTTCTAGTATTTGGTATGTTGATTTTTTTTCTCTAATCATTATGAAGGAAAAGTGGATGGTTTGAGGATGGATGCCTGTAGTGAGGTTTGCTTCCTTTGGACTTATCCTGTTTTAACTATTTCACTGTTCTTTAAAACTATGGCAACTCATTTTAAAACCCTATAAATTAATACACAGTTTATCTGAAAATTATGTTTCCCTACCTTGTTAAGTCTTGGCATATAAACACAGTCGCCTGAAATTTCAATTTTAAAAATATGACATCAGAACGATGATCAAAGTTTCGGTCATTTTTATCAAAAAGTCCCAAGACATGGATCACGGTTTTGTATTTGCTTTAGATCTTTTACCATCAATTCAAACTAAAAAAAAGGGTAAGGATTTATCAGGGGCGAATCAGTGCCGAGGAATTATCATGGCTGGAAGGCCTGACTGTTACTGCACGTAGAGATGCACAAACAGTCATCTTGTATTGTAAAGGCAGCTTTTGATAAAGACAAAAAGGAAAACATGTTGGGAGATATCAAATGAAGTATCTCTGTCTACTGCTTCGGTTTACAGAATGTTGACTGTTAAACCTGACAAAATGAAGATGTTTTTTTTAATGGATGATACATTTTCTGAAAGCGGACCAACGAATGATGAGTGGCCAGAATTGTTTTCGTCGTGAGGGTCAACGGTTTTCGTACAGAATAATAACTGGGATTGAGACTTGGGTTATTATTGGGATCCAGACCTTAAAATACTATCTCCTGTATAGATGAATGCTGATGAACCTCGTCCAAACGCAAACAGCGGTCGTTGAAAGTGATGCCCATCACATGCTATTCCCCTGAAATAAGGGCATTATCTCCCAATGCTACTTGCCACAAAATGATTATTCAAGAAAAGTTACAACCCACCATACTGTATTGCTTGAAAACGAGTTAACTTTTCATGACAACGCAAATGTGCACACATCTACTAATCTGGTGACTCAACTTCTTTACTCATACTCATAATAGTCTGGAAATATTGGACTATCTCCTATATCCCCCTGTGTCATTTGCCTTTGTATCACAATCTAAAATGAAAGCACAGCCGCGGGGATAGCATTGTGAGATGACAGAACACATTATTTGGCCACAAAAACTACGGCTGCTCTCAGAGTGCTGGACAAAGTGGCGTATGTTATCGCATTTTAAATCGGGTTGTGTCAGTGACTGTGTTACTTTTTTAAGAAGAGAACACATCCGACTTCAACACTGCATGGTTTAACAGGACAATGCAATGCTCGAGATATCAAGAGCAGCCCTCGCCCTCCCAAAGAACTGTTTCGACCAGCGTGTCGCATAACTTTGTACCAGCGCGTCGTAAGCATGCAATTTCGATGTGAATGGCCATTCCATTCTCTTAAACAAGCAATCCAATAAGGAGTTTTAAGGCTTTAGCGAAAAGTGTTGTAGTACAATAGAAATGAACGAATTCAACAGCTGTCGATGACGCGGCATACTCGCCCATAACAATACTAATAATACTTTATGTCGTCCTTCGTTGGAAACGTTTGTTACAGACGTGTGCATAACGTAGAACAGACATGGGTAAGAATTATACTGGTACAATGCACGAGTAAAGATTAGATGTGTAACATTCATTGGACTGTTCAGTCGTTTTGCTGGATGTAGTCGAAAATCTCCTAGTTCTGAGAGTGAAATGATACAGGTTATATTTGAGGTTCATGAAGGTTCCAAACTTGGATCGATCGTGCTGTCTCATTGTTTGGTATCAAATCTTCTGTTTCTAAGATTTCAACAATGATAGATTGTGTACGAGATCCAGTGCAGTGTTGGTGTTCATTCACCTGGCTCTTCTATGGAACGGTTCTGTTCATTCACCTGGCTCTTCTATGGAACGGTTCTGCAGCATATCGTAGTGCTACACTCAACACATTTCGTATGCACAATGTGCTTTTCAAGGCCATTCGCTTTGCTCTCACAAACAAACATTCAATCCATTAGTATTTTTTTTCTATCATAAAAAGGTCGCATGGTGTAAACAGTCATGGCAATAACAACAACATTTTAATATAAGGTGCTTTTTTTATTTTAGAGTTTTTACTTCATGGCTCAGGGATTTTTCTATCAAAAGTTCCTTTGCCAACAATAAAAAGGCAAGTTGAATAAGATCTGTAAATTACTTTGTTCGTCTTAGGCAACCTTGGACTTGTACAATTACAAAGTGTTGAATAAACATAATTTTAGTTTGAAAACCAAGTGCAATAAAGGGACCAATCAATATGAATACACGGTCACACATTTCATTGTTTGGGGAAGCCACACGAGAGTTATGCCTCGCTGACATTGCGTGGCAATAAATGGTGGTAATTACTGTGTCAAGAGAGCTGTACACACTTAAAGAAAATAATTTCCTTAATTACTCCAGACAGATAATCATACTAAGCGATGCCAACTAAGGGCCGTTTGGTGTTTTATCTAAAGTTAAAATAAATGTGTTCATTATAATGCTATGACTGAATAATTCCAAACTACACAAGCAAATACAAACACACAGGACCAATCGAGTTAAACACATTTCCCTCCAATGCTTGTCGGCACGAACTTTTTGTTGAAAACTTTGCACATCTTCTGCGCCATTACCCTGTTCAACTCGTAAGACTCTCTTGTATTCTCACTCCTTAGATTGCCACGGATGCCTTTCCGACTAGATAAAAAGTCGTAGGCCGTCTTGTGACCGACAAACGGACTCTGAGGGGCTGGTCTGGGGGTGGCCAGGTGCACCTTCTCTGGTCCACTGCTCTCCACAGCTATCAACGACCCCGCCACACTGCCACGTCTGGCACTCCCACCCACGGATTTGTCTTTGCGTTTGGGAGCCTTCTTAGATTTCGTGCGCCTCCTTTTCGCCCATTGCCGCCACCTCGAAAACGGAAATTTGGTTGTTGAGTGTATCGATATCGATGGTAATGTGTTGATATACGTAGTTGGAATTGTGGACTGGTCATGATATGACGATGATATGCTCGATGTAGATGATATGGGTGCTCTATCTAAATCATTAGGAGTGGATTGTGTTGATGGTGAAGATGGTGGTGGTGGCGGTGTACTTCTTAAATATATGACGGCCTTTAGAGAAATCTCTACATTCTTTCCCGGTGAAGCAATATCAAGTGAACCTTGAGATGAAGACAATAGAGATGGAGATGTGGATTCTTGAGGAAAGGAAGAAGATAACAGTGGCATTCCTGTTGTCGATGAAATATTATACGATGTTGGTGTAGACAGGTTGCGGCTTGGATGTGACAAGTCTGGAGTCGAACTGCGATTTTGTGAAGAAGAAATTTCAGTCGTTGAATTGGCTCGAGTGTTGGTGTTTTGCTCTGTCGTAGATTTGTCATCGTGTTTTGTTGAAGAGGAAAGAGATTGGGAGAGTTTGTCAGATGGGAACTCGACTGGAAATGAAGTGGTTTTAAAGGTTGAAGTTGCGTTGGTATCATGAATTTCAACAGAAGCTGTTTTGAGGGTAGAAGTTGAAATATAATTGATGTCTTGGGTTCCATCTAAGAAACCACTTGCTTTTATGCTGCCTGTCGTGTTTTCATCGCTGTCTGCATTACCATGGGGATTGCTAGTTACCACAGGCAGTTCAGACACCAATTCCGTTGTTGTCTTTTGATGTTTTGAATGTTTACGTTGTTTCCGTCTTTTCCTAAACCCCTTCCTTTTAAAATGTCTTCGAGACTTCTTTCTTTTCCTCCTCCGATTGTTGTTTTTACCTCCACCCTTGTTCTTTCTTCTTTGTTTCCTCTTTCGCTGCTTCCCTGCCCTGGAAATATTTGTGAAGGAATTCTCCACCAGTGTCGCTGAGGTGGCCAAGGGCGGTTGCATGGTTACTGAAATTGATTTAATGTCGTCTACAAGGGAGCTTATTTCCTTCGCGTTTTCAGATTCCAAAGGTATGTGTACACCTTGCGTTGGAAACACTACACTGGCTTGCCGACGTCTGCCATTTGTTCTCCACTCAAGAGGATTGAGGTAATCCATGGCCCGAGATGAGCTAATAAATGGATACGTTATCTTCTCCTCCGACGTTTCTCGTCCCTGTGTGCTTCCTGTTGGTACATTGGTTTTTACAGTAAATGCATTCTTGCTGGGCGTCATGCCCGGCCTATAGCCTACGTCTTTTATGATTGCCAGCGTCGATGGTGGAGGAATGGTCGTTCCTGATTCAATATCATATCTGTATCGTTTAGATTTGTTGTGCTTCCGCCTCCTCAAAATCTTCAATCTCTCAGCTTTATTGTTTTTGTAGCTCTTAAATCCACGATGATCTCCTGTCATTTGGGGATGTTTTTGCCTCTTTTGTTTAGAATCAAATGTTTTCTTGTCGATGTTATATGATTTATCACTAATTTCTTTTAAATTTTCTTGGAGCTTATTTCGTGTATCATGACTCGATTTGTCATTTTTCTCTTCCGAATAGGCTTTCCCCTCAACAATTGTCACTGCTTTATTCTCTTTGTTACGGGATTTATGCACAGTATCAAAGGTAGACGTTCTATTGTTACTTTGATCAAATCTGCCATTTAAATCATAACCCGACTTCGGTTGGTTATTATCACTTGGCCTAGAATGATCAGAGTACTTGGCTTTTGTTTTATGTCTATCAGCTTTAGTACCAGGGAAATCATTTGTGGACGCTAGGTGTCTTTTCTTTGTACCACTTTTGTCATTGGTCACTCTCTGTTCTTTCCCCTCGGAATTCTTTTCACGAAACACACGGTACTTTTGGCGTAACATTCGCGTCCGTTTCTCTCTTTTCGTTTGCACGCTATGACCTTCTCGTTCAATTTTCTGCACAGACCTCTTCACTAATCCGTGATAGCTTATCACCCCCAACGAGACAGCTTTAATTGATTTTGGTGGGAAACCTCTCCTTGAAATAGAACCAGCATATGCTGCAATCTTTGAACTGTCACAAGTTATGTCACAATCCGTGGAAACGGAATTTCCCAATTTCACGCCGTCCTGTGGGT
>JAUELH010337645.1:0-14259 GCA_031471375.1 Hermissenda crassicornis | reverse complement strand
CTTCTTCTTCTTCTTCTTCTTCTTCTTCTTCTTCTTCTTCTTCTTCTTCTTCTTCTTCTTCTTCTTCTTCTCACTCTAGTACTATTACCCTTTTTGAATGCCAATTAATTGCATTTTTTTTTTAAAGTGGTCAATATAATGATTTTTCTGTTTTTGTCTTAACTATAGCTGGATCATATGTGGCATTGACGTTGCTAGGCAAGCCCCAGAATAGTCAACCGATGGCCAATGCTAGTTTTGCCAACCCTTCCATGAACCGAGACTCCTCTGGAGTGGTCACCGCTCCTCTTCCTGTCAATGTGAGAGTTATTCCCCCCCCCCACCCCACCCCACCCCTTGCTTGATATCTGAGCTCATACTTCTTTGTACACAGTAATCAATAATTCAGTTACACTTGGGTGAGTTTGTTTGTAGTGCAGAGATATTTGACTCACTACGGAACTGGAAGGTGTGGGGATGGAAACAGCAGACCCATCACTCTCATGGGAAATGCAGATATCTTTTTGCGTTTTTTTTATAATCTCTCCTCGTCCACATTCCCGTTTTCAGCATTTGAAGAAAAAAGAAATCTTATTCCTATCATTTATTGGATATATTTAATCATTGTTTTCACCTTGCAAACAAGATTTATATTTACGTGTCTATTTTTGTAACACATGTTTATGCAAGATATATATTCATCATTGTGGATTGAGGGGCAAAATAAATGTTAATATTAATATAATTCCAATTTTTTCTTTCTTCAAGCAAGTGCCCTGCTCTTGTGACCCTGTTACCGTAGACTTAGTTAGCCTTCCTTTCTTTCTTGTCTACGAAACTGATAGTTGGTGTAGGTTATATTTGCAATAGTTATATCTACCTACAGTCTCTCCCAGTTTCTCAGCTAAAAGTTTGGAAAATTTTCCCCTCTTATCCTTCATTCTTGATTTGTTATTCCACTAATGATGGTGTTTGCAAGTTTCAAACCTTATTTGGTGGAAATCGTAGACTTGTGTCCCATGATCTTGCAATTATATTGTGAATAATGAATTGACACCTTAGAAAAATTTAAAAAATGTTAACATAAGCTTTCGTCAGGCGTGGATGGATTCATGATCCACATGTTGGCAAGATGAGACAGAGAACCGGCCCTTGGTGGTAATGGCAACATAGGCATAGCTTGAGTGTGGGGGAGACAGAGCTTGTCAGGTTTTTAACATAAATGGCTGTCATTTATCTGTATTGTGTTAAAAAAGGACATTTTAGAAGGAAACAGAAAGATCAAGCTTACAAAAAAAACATGGAATTGTAATTTGTAAATCTTTTCCCCTTGACTTTAGGCTGACAAAGATCGTGAGTTAACACAGCAAAAGATCCACATGACGAAAACTATGCATGAAGCTGCCATGGAAGACTATCAGGTTAGATTTTCAGCAAAAGTTAAATAAATACGAAGTCAAACTATATTTCATTGTCCAAAGTTTGAGGTTCTTTTCCTTTTTTTCTGTGATGGTGAAGTTCCTATAAAAATGTTTTCCATTTAAATGGACAGATCTTTTCAGAACTTTGAAATTTGGAACCTGTGCAATAATATTCTGTTGAGTTGATACTCTTTATTTTAAAACTTAGGATGGAACTTGTCGTTTCATGTAAATTATCTTTTTCTTGACTTTCCAGAAAGTGCAGCATCAGTTTGACCGTAATCCATCAGAGAAACTCCGTAACCATCTGTTAGAAAAAGAGAGGACAGTTAAGGCCTTAGACAACCAGCTACACCAACTGACAGGGGAGGAGCCTAAGGTGAGGACCAGACAATCCGCTAAGACTTTGAGATAGATTAATAGATTCAGTGATGTGAAGATATTGAAACGTGACATCCTGCACTCAGAAGTCTACGATGGGAGAGAAAATCAATATTTTTTACGCAATCGCATCCACAAGATATTACACTTTTAGATTGATTTTTTCATTACATTCTCATACCAAATTGTAGCATATCCAATGAAAATATTGCCGTCAGAAAATTACTTGAAATAAAGGTACAGTGGGCACTGGATAAGTGGATAGTGGACACTGGATATGTCGACGCTGCTTAAGTTGATTTTCAATTAAGTCAATATTTTTTCCTGTTCTCATTCCCAACAAACCAAAACCATGTGATAATAGTAAAAAATAGACCAAAAGGCATTAGCTTACTGGATGTTCGGGAGTTGACAAAATGGGTAAAACAAAATGCACAAATACAATGGCAATGGGCCATCCATTTTTAACATGACAGTTCTACGCATCTCCAGTCATAATAAAATGTAGTATATATATATATATATATAACCCATTTTCATTAGTAGTATCGTCAACCAATTGACCGACAAGAAGATTGTTTTCCAGGAAACTTACTCTTTCACACTAGATGTCAAGGGAGGTTGAAATGGCGTGATTTATTTCTCTATCGTTGAAGATGTTTGTTTTTTTTCTCTCTTCAGCACTCATCTACCCTGACTACCATGATCTCACGGCCAAACAGATACTCAGATTCTGAGCATGGGAATTTAGAACACTTTGGAGGACAGTCATGGGTGAGTATTTGTCGCTTAACACCCATGGAGCATCAGCTGACTTTTGACACCAAGATGATTGATCCATTGGGTTCTTGATTGGAAGTTTTTTTGCGGGACAAACTGCATTATTTAATGGAAAACTTTATTTTTTTCTCACACGGAAGTGAACAAATCCCACATGCTGTGTTGCCATTTAGTTATAATTGATTAACTAATGATTTATCTACTTTTTGTTAAATTGTTCCCAAAAAAATTCTGCCTCCTCGATATTTTCCTCCCATATTTTTGTTTTTTCATTTAACACACACAATAAACCCCCCCTCCCCCAAGTTATGGTTACACAGATGATGTTGTCTTTTGCATGTCATCATCCCAGACCTATGGTGTTGTTAATCCATTGTCTTTCTGTTGACGAATATGTTCCATTGTCTTTCTGTTGACGAATATGTTCCACCCAGATTCACTCAATTCCCACATCTATTCCCTTTACTATATATCCCATGAAATGACTACGGCTCGTCCCAAAAAATTGCTATTACAATTGGCCTCTTAGAGATCAGACAATTGATTTAAGATACGATTATAGCTCGGATAACATTGTTTGGAGTGAATCTCTGGTAGGGTCTACTTCTCTGTGATCTTTTAATTAATCCTGTCATTTTACTGTTTCCCAGCACTATATGACCTATATTGTGTCAATGTTCTCTCTTTCAACAAATGAACAAGATAGATCAGATATAATACTTGATTCATCCATCCATCTAATATATTTTACACAAAAAAATGATGAATTGAAAATTATATATATATATATGTCAAATTTGCAAATAAATAATGTTGAGATATATAAGTAATTAAACGGGTAACCATAAGCATAAGCGGTTGATGAAATATAAGGTATTGATTTTCCCTATTCTATTTTCTTAGATGTATATTGGTTAAATGTATGGTCAGGCCACCTTTGACTATTTCTCAGTACTCTATATACTGTGTTGTGGCAGTGTGATCTCACTATCAACATGAAAAAGTGCATAACAGGCCAATATCAAATCTGGTGGAACTTAACTGTGTTCCTTACTGATGCTTAAAAGTTCATGACAATAAACGTTCAAAAGAGCTATTTACAACCGTTTGAATTTGATGCAATTTAGAGTTCAGAAAGATTCGGGTGGTCTACTCCTGTTTAATCCTTTGACTACTTTTTGTTTCGGGTGTGAGCATTTTAAGAGATTTTTACAACCTGCAATACTAACTAAGACAATAAGGTATAGGCAGTTCTTGCCAATGCTATGCCTCTTTTTCTTTCTTCCCTGCTATCAGGCAATTCAGTCCACACCCTGCCTATACATTCTCTTAAAGTTTCTCAATTTTTTTGTGCCTGCACTTATTCTTTTTTTTTTTCCCCCATTGTTTTCCAATGTTTTTTTTGTTATGTTTTTTTTTTACTGGTGACCCTTGTGACCCTATAGTAAACTTGAATTATGGTTGATTGTATTGTCAAGTATTATCTCTCTCTTATTGCCCACCTCATCTTCAATTCCACCTACTTTAGTAGCCGCTGTCTAAGCAGAATGAAATAATAAAGTTTGTTAACTGCTCAGTTATCACCATGAAGATTACAATATTGTATTCATGAATAACTGTAATCCACTATTGTTATGGTTATACATATATAGATATTCCTACTTTGTAAAATGAGAACAAGGAGACAAGTCTGTTGTCAGTCATTGGTTTTGTTTTCATTTCCATTCCAACTTATTGCCCATTATTTATCACAAGGATAATGTGATATATTAATATTTTTTTATCATCACTAACAGTCAAATCAACAAGCTTTTAGCTTGAGCAAATGCGACAAATATTCTTTTATTCAAATCTCCAAACATTTTTCTTTTTTCAGCTTGCCTGCATACTAACTATTTGACTATTGGCTTTAATAAATAAACTTCCTTTATTTATCACGTACAGGCTATATCATCAACCCAAATTCATTCACTCTTTAACTTCCTCAATGAAAGTACAGTTATGCAAGCTGCTATTGATATGAATCAATTAATTTTTGAAAAGAACAGCATTGTCACACAACATGAATAATAGTCAGTTAAATTTGTTTCTGTAATGATGCATCTTAAATTTTAATACAGATCAGAGAAAGCAAAATAACTTAAAAGAAGACCAAGTTTGTAACACCACACTGTGTTTTTTCCCTCCTCCTTTATTTCCACTCCCCTAGACTCAGGTCATTCTGCACTGTAGACTTGCTAGATAATTGTTTGCTCTGAATCATATTATGATATCTATCAGAATTCTCAAAGCCAGCGCGGTATTTGAGATAGGTGTAGCCTATTCGACCTGGGAGTACTCAACACCTAAACCACTTTAAAAGCATTTGGTCATTGCCTTGAAAGTATTTTTCCTTTTCTAGGATTAGCATAATTTGTAAGATCAAATCAATGTTTTATAGGCTCAGTGGCTTACAGAAGCTTATACTGTGAGAGGTATCTTTGTATGCTGACTAAAAATTCTTTGTTGTTTCCTAGTGGCGGTGTCTCCATTTGTTAACATGTTCCAATGATTCCACAGCAATCCCATCACCGCTCCTCTTCTAACCCATCCTCGCACCACCACCACATCAAACACGCCAAACAGAGCTCGGTGCCCGCTCTAGTGGGCCGCTCAGGGGAGATAAGTCCGGAGATGAGGGTGAGCAGCGCTGCCGTGGCACGCTCCAAATCGGATGCGGCAGCCCGCAAGAGCAAAGCGGCCTCAATATTTTATGTGGCCAACCAAGGCTCTGACATGTCTGAGGTAGAGAGTTCACAAATTTTTATCTTTCGTTTTGAAAAAGGATTGTTTTAACAAACTGATCCCAACATTAAGATTTTCTGTTCAGATCATCTGTTACCCTTTTGGCTTTGTCTTTTGTCTTTTGTCCCTTTTTTTCACTCTCTTTGCTGTAAATTCGGTTCCTCATCTTCTTTTTTTTTTGTTTAGACCATTTGCTGTAGGTTTGTTCTTGGAGTTGATTAACAGCTTGGCATCAGTTGAAACTATCTCGGCTTGGTTTGCTTAATCAATTGTTATCTCTTATATAAGAAGCCTCCAATATTATATGGGATGCATCATGGTGCTGCATAAAAATAGGACCCCTTAGTTTAGAGTGTATACAACTTTCCTGACTGCTTGTCTTAATATGCATACTTGCCAGATGTCCACTACCATAGAGAATCCATGTATCATGCATACAAATTAGACATGTCATTGATAATGGTTAATGAGTGCATGGCATCTTTTTTTTTTTTTTTTTTGAGGGAAAATTCACAATCCCCAAAAGAAGAATGATACCTCAGTCTGTAATTCACATCGAGGAACTTCTTAATACTTCTTTGGCTGCCATAACATCTGTTCAGTTTACAGATCTACAGTGTTACGGTTTGTGAAGAATGAAAATGGCTTAAATTCCATTTGAAAGTAAATAGGAGGCGAAGTATTATCTCAAATGGCAAAAAATTTCCCAGGAATGTTTTGACTTGTTAATTGATTTGGTAGGATAGCGATAGACTTCTCATCCCAACCAGAAAAACTTTTCTGTACAAATGTTCTATATCTTTTTCACTTCTCTCTATTGTTATTTCTTTACGAAATGTAATTTGTTGACTAGGGAATAAATCTTAATGATAGATTCCATGACCTGCATAGCTTGGCGCTTTCAATTTGTAAACTGTGGTATGCTCAATTTTTAAGTGAGTTCATAATGAAGCACAGCTATTACACACTTGCTTTATAACCCAAAGGTCTGTGACCCCCTCCTGTTACAAAATGTGAATGCTGAGCTATTTGACCAATGCAGAATTCTTTTAAAGGATCTAAAGGAAGATAACACGCGTATTTGACTGATTTTCTAGAGTGGTTTAGATGAATATTGTTGATTCACACACCATTTGAAAATGAAAACCTGGCTAGTCATTTTGATATCAAGTACATAGCTATTGGCCCAAACATATTTCCACTAACATGCTATTTATCATCTTGTAAACCTTGTGAAGAGAGAAAATACTTCATAGAGTGAAAGATAACATACATCAGTTTTAGTCTGAAGCTTGAAATTGTCAATGATATCAGGAAATGTTGGTCCAACTGTCTCATATGACAGTTAAAACAAACTTGAAACAGTTCATCTGAGTCATGGAAGTGGGGCGTTTCTTTGGTTCTGGTTTCTTGCTCAATTTGAATTAAGTCTGGAGAATTAGCTGGCCATGGCAGAATGATCACATTTGCAGTGTCCAGAAATCCTGTAAGTTGTAAGAACACTGGCACTGTGTGGGGGTGCATTCTCTTGCATGAAAATGATTCCTGGTTTTAATTGCTGGTTATCTTTTTTAACAAAATTTCAGTGTTTTCACAAGATCGCATTTCATGCTGTTTTTTAAGATACTATTCTGAGTAGTCTAGGTAGATTACACCATGTTTGGTGTCAAATTAGCCTGTGATAAGTGTAGTTTCGAATAAAATGAGACTTGAAAATTCAGTCATATTCGTGTAAATATCAGTAACTCAAAAGTGTTATTTTTCTCTTGATCGTGGCGACTGTATAACCTCTCATGTGTTGAAAAGAAAGGATGCCAAAAAACACACACTTTAGATCGTCTGCTGTTTCATTCAGTTTGAATGCCCCTCGACTGAAATCCCAATAGACATCAGAACCTTTTTCCTGTCAACATGATTTTCTATTACCTTTGCCTTTTTGACAATGACAATGTACTTAGCTTTGTCTGGCTGTGTTGCATGGCTTTCTGCAATTTCATTGGCATGGAGATGATGCCTGTGATGACTTGGTAAATGATAATCTAAACCAGTCTTTATGTGTTGTTCTTGTTTGCTTCATGTTTTTTTTTGCATTATAGCTATAACAGGTTTTACCCTTCTTTTTTTCTTTCTTTCTTTCTTTCTTTCCTTCTTTTTTTTTTTGGTATTTAAGTCAAATCGACCTGTCTCTTCATCATCATAATGACTGGTATCATTGAATCTCAAACAAAAAAATTGAATGGACGACAATATCTAGTTGAGTCTTCTCCCATGTTGTTATTCATGCCCTACCCACGTTTTTTCAACGTTACTAATATGCATCAGTTCTACACACATTAATGTTATGCATTTTTATTTTTTTTGCATTCTTTTTCATTCTTTGAAAATTTCATTTACATTATTTTCTGTTCTTTGAAAGAATATTATATAGATCTAACATGATCTCATAATCATGAGTTACCATTTTCTACCCCGTCTTTTCACATATATATCCTCTACATTTATTAAATGTTCTGGAAAGAACAAAATGACTGATTTTTATTTTAAAATTTAAAGACCAGGCCTCACACAAAATAGAAAAAAAGCAGCAACTGAATACTGCATTAGTAACATGGATGCTTTATTTTTTTAAAACACACGAAAGGGGGTAGAGTGATATGCTGTTTGTCACCATTTATTAGATGTTTCACTGTATCACTTTATCACTATCAGAACTACAGATAACACACTGGTTTTAATTGATGTATTGCATCTTCATCACTGACTATTGTTGAATGCATGTACAATGAAATGCATATACAACCTCAATCCATTGGCAGGATAGGTGTTACTTCATTGCAAATATTCTTTCATCTGAACATCGATTGAGTGAAATGCTCTGTGTAACGACCAAACCTGCCAGTGGATTAAAGTTTTTGATCAATGAAAAGTTTGATCTGCATGTGTGTGTGTGTGTGTGTGTGTGTGAGAGTGTGTGTGTACACCATGCGTCCGTGCGCCTGTGTGCATGCATATGCGACTGATAGACTTATAGAGACTTATAGTGCCTTTCTAATGCTATTTTTCAAAATTAGAATGAATATGACTAGCATCACTATATTTTGCTTTGAAGCTATTAATTGCATTTTTGGTAGTTTCTATTTAACACTAGAGACCATTTTTTAATTGAATGCTCTGATCGGCCGGAATGTATTGAATGCTTCACACACACAAACCGCCTAGATTTGTCTTGATTGTGGTAATTTATTCCTCTGTTTTCTCTTGAAACCTTGAATCTGCAGACGAAGAAAAGATATTTCCGCTTGAAACGGGTAATGCTACAATTGTTCATGTTGCCTGGTGTCATTTCTGTTTCCTTTTGTTGCATTGATGCCCCAAATATGACCAATCTGGTTATGAGGCATTCCACTTTATTGAATTATCGTTGTGGTTATAGTTCCCTCCTGGCATTTCGTTTGGAATTGTACTAAGAGTAAACATGACCTTTGAATTTTGGTTCAGTTATATATTTTTTCTGTTATTGTTTCATTCGTTTATATTTATATCTTTTGTGTTCATTATTTTATTTCCATTTTCAGTTTTTAGTTTCACTCTTCATTCTTAAATGTCATTGCGATTTGTTTCATTTTGATAATTGCATTAATATGTGTTGTTTTTTTTTTACTGTTGTAAATAAATGTTAATTTTTGTTTTGATCAGTTTGATGTTTACTCTGGGACAATACTATATTGAAGAGATATTTCCACAAGGAATATTTCTATGTATCTAGCCCTTGTTTTTCCAATGGTTGGCTGGCAGGTGCTTCTTTTGTATGGTCTATTTCTGTTCAATCTTTCAACTTATATCATTTTACATATCTCCACCACTATTGACTAAAATGAACGGGTGGTTTGAGGGCGGCTCTGGTAGTGTCTACTTCTTTTTGATCTTTCAACTAATCGTGTAATTTTACTATTTCTAAGCACTGCATGACCTCAGTTTTGTTAATATGCTCTCTCTATATATAAGAAACGAGGGAAATTAAGACTAAAATGAGTTGTGCTCTCTGCTAGCAAAAAAACAAAAAACAAATTCCCCATGATAGGACCTCAAAATTTCATAGAGTAGAATGCTTCTCTCAGTTATCATTAATTACTTTTTTTTTTTGGTTGTATCAATTTTATGGGTGTTTGTTTGTTTATGTCCCCGCATGCCTTGTAGTGTTGTATTATCCTGTTAAAGGACTAGCAAATTTGATGAAAGGTTGGCACAACTGGAAAGGGTATATTTTTAAACCTTGCATGGATTATACAGTAGAATCTCTCCAATCAGGGAATCTGGAAGAAATCCCAGAGAACTATCAATTAGATATTACATATCTGCATTAAACCAGACATTCTTTATGCAGGTTTGAAATGAGGTGTGGAGCTTGTCCTTACTCGTTCACCCAACAAAATGGTGTTGGCGGGGCCTTTCATTGCCTGCTGTCAATCGCAATAGTTCATTATTAATGGACATGTAAGGAGATTGATGATCCACTATGATTATCCCTCTACATGGATTGTCATAGCGGAAGGGCAGAAGCTTGTAACTACTAGTTGAGTAGAAATTAAACTCTGTAGGTACCGAGATTTCCTGATTAGAGAAGTTCTATGGTATTTTGCTTTTGTCACGTTGTTTTTTTCTGCTCTTGATAGATATTACTCTGATCAAGTGATGTCTATACTTATTATTTTAATGATTGAATGAAACCTAGAGGTGCAGAGTGCCTTTATGTAGCCATCAAATCCAACTGTGAAGCGCAACACAGCTACATATAGACGTTCTAGTTGAGCGGGAAAGGTGAAGAGTCTGTGTTATCGTGTCAATAGTCCACTTTAATGGCAAATTATAGTTTCTTTTCATCGTTTAGTAACAATAAAACTGATTGTCTAAAATCTATGAATAAAATTACACATTAGAACAAGTTTCTAGCAGTGGTGTGGGAAATCACAACCCAAAATTTCAACTTTCTGTTTGAATGAGCAGCGCTTGAGGGGTTAAGGTAGACACACATGTAATTAAGAACAATTGTGATGGTAGCATAATTTGTAAAAGTAGACTAGGCTACAGTTCTACAGGTCTCATCTCATGATGGTAGGGTTATTAGTTGGAGCCAGAGAGAACTGAATATTGACCAATTTAATTGGTCCTAATTTGTTTTGTACAGAGAGAGAGGTGGATGTTAGCGAGGTGTATGTTAGCGCTGAATCAAAGTACTAGCACACATTTACTCTTTGATCTTGCCCAAGCTGTGCTACTGTCCATTGGACTTTGAAACAGCTTTCGCAGAACATTGTCTGATAACACTACTCATGCACACTGCTGTTTCATTGCATCTTGTAAATTCTGTGTGGAATTATCGTGTTGAACAAGTGTAGCATGATGTGCGAATATGTTCTCCATGATGTGCGAATACATTTATGAGTTTAAAAACAGTCTGAAGATTATTATAGGTGGGTAATGATAAACACTACTGTATTGAACACAGACAGCATTTCATTCAATCCAATTGGTTTTAATTTTGCACTACATACAAAAAAGGGATATATAATACCAGAAGTTTAAAAACTTATTTCCATGATGTTCAGGGCTGTGTCATGCAAGAGAATGATTTATATCTTTGATGTTGATCAATGAAATTATTGAGTGTGTGTAACAAGTATTAGAAAAAAATGTGCTCTGTAGCTCAAAACGGAGATAGAATTAGTAGAACTTTCAAAGGTAGTGTCCTTCCTCCATGCTAGACCAAGCCTACTTATGATAATGACATTTTGTCCTGTGCTATTTGCTTGTCAGTGGAAATCACTGACTCCAGGCCTGACCCATCCCCGATGCCGCCACCACAGTCACCGCGACCACCACCTTCACCACCATTTCAAATACCATGATCAGCACCTGCAACGTGACCCGTCTATCCCGTTGGTAGAACAGAGATATGGTTCTTTATCAAGCCTTCCGCAGTTTTTCTTACCGATGTTATGCGTTCATGTTACTGTATTCTAAAAGTTGATTCTCATTTGTTGGATTGTTTTGTTTTGAACACTGAAAACATTTTAGGTGGATTACCATTTTTAAAATGAGTTGAACAAAAAAAAACCCCAAAGTCTCCGCCTAAGATCCTGGTCTTGTGAGGAAAGAATTTTTTTCTCTATATTAAAATTACCCTGGTCTGTTGAAAGCAGTCTGCTATAGATCCTGGTTTTCACCCATACCAAGAACAAAGAAATTGAGAGTGATATCTTCAAAATGATTTGAATAATGAAACTAGTTGACAAATATACACAATCTGACTGTCACTGTCGTCAGTGACTGATATTTATAGTAAAACATTGTAAGTGCATAGATAAGAAATGAAATCAGACGTGTCTACATTTTGCATCATCTTTCCTTTAATGGGTTGTATTGCATAGATGTTCAATCACTGGACAATGATAAAACTGCTTTGATTTCATTGGTATGTTCATCCACTGTAGTGAACGGATAGTATTGTTATCACATGTTACCCAACGTTCAACAGCAAGTGTGACTTAGAGAAGAAATATTCGAACACAAGAAGTAATAAGTTCTAAAAATTGCCCAATTCCAATAACAAAGGAGAAAGATTTTCCATGCCGGTTTTATGTCTTCGGCTCATGATCCTGATTCAGTTTGGTTCCCAATTTTATCAGCTCACCAGCACTGGGATATTAGGTGGAGACTTACCGTATATGATTTGTTAGTACTAATAACATATTTTGTTGGAAACTGGAGAAAAAGAATGAGAGAATTCTGCTAATGCCGAAACACACCATCAAGGTAGTGAGATTCATAAACTTCTATGATTAAATGTGATGTAGAATGAAAGGAAGTTGATTTTCAACATGAATGGAAATGGATTTAACACTGCTTACCTTTAACCGTGTGTTGTTATCTCTTTGCCTGTCAGTGAATTTTGCGTAAACGTTTTCTTCCATGGCATGTGAATGTATAATTGGTTTTGAAAAGCAACCACCAAGATAATGTAATACTTATTGTTGCACTGAAGATAACATCCACTGTTGTCTATCCCTACTCCTTTTTGGTTGCTTGTTTTGTTCAATGCCAAATTTATATATAGTCTTTTCATTCTGTAATCATGAAATTTTGGTTTGATTAACAAAATTGTTATATATAATACCTGTTAATTTCATTCATCATTAGTCTTAAAGAAGTGTGTCTGTGTGTGCTTATGGGGTTGGGTTGATGATGCAGAGATTTTAAACCCCTATGCCCCTATGCACGTCCGATAATTTGACCCTGCATGGCACTTAGTATAGTAATGGGAGCTTTGCATTGCAATGGGCATGTAATACATCCAACTCAAATGCACTTTTCTATTCATTTATTAGTTTTAGAGATTTTAACGACAGCACACGAAAAGTTGACTGATAACAATTGGTACTAACCACTTTTTCTTAAGTCTGTAAAGTATTCTTGTCTCAATTCCCTATTTGTTGGCGGTTTGTGCCCTTGTAGCAAGGCATACATACCTTCATTTGTTATTGCTGATTCCCTTTCAGATGTTTTGTTTCACTTACTGACTAGTGGATGCCTCTTGAAGGGTCTACTTTTTGGGGGTTTTTTTTAACTAACACAGTGTTGATTTTATTATTGCATTGATTCAAATCCGTTTTTAAATGTTTACATGAGCATGTCTTTATCGTCTTTTTCTGGCCAAAACCATATAGTTTTCAATCTTTACTTTTGCTACTTGACCCAACGTTGACCGTGGGTATTGTTTTTTGCTCTTTCACGATAGTATGACTTATTCAGGAGATGCTAATTCCCATCAATTTTGTTTTCTCCTCTTTCCACGTCCACCTCATCCAATACTATGATGGTTTCAGGCATCCTCTTTGCCGTCGGCCACATCAGATCTCAGCAGTATGTCCGACTCCCCCCACACTAGCCCCTCCATTTCCCCAACTCCAAACGATGCCCTGGCCAGACAGAATGGACAAGAATCAGAGGTGAAGTTTGTTGATTAAATACTTGGTCCTCTCGTCGCATAACCAAATCTTTTTTTTCAAAATTGAATAATTCTTGAAACAAAGGAGGTGCGGTAGCCCAGTGGCTAAGGCATTGTACTTGTGACCTAAACTAACTGCGGGAATTCTTATATTTCCTTTGGCAAGAGAATTTACTCCCATTGCCGCCTCGCTCAACCCAGCTGGCAAAAGAAATTTGCCTTTAATACCATTCTATACAGAGGGTAACAGCAGACAGCAATTTTTTGTAATTCGTCTGTTTCATGCTAGGGAAACTAGGATAAAAAGCCTTGGTCCTATGAGCCTTGCAAATCTGAAAACGGCAGCTAAGAAGACAGGATTGAGGTGTTTAAATGCTCGACTAGAGGATTTTTAAAGGGTGCAATGGTTGTAGTATTTAGGATAGTCTAAGTCCTCTGTAAAAGAAATCATGTCGTCCAGGGAATGTCAAGACTTTGTATTGCAAGAAGAGTTTGGGTGGGTTTTTTTACCGTCAGGCCTCTAGGATAATAGTTCTTGTTTTCTAAAGATTTATACCTTTTCTCTCTCCGATGACAGGATTCTAACCTGAACTCAATGAGACAGGAAATCATACACGATGATGATGAAGACATGGGTGCAGATGATGTCCAGGTAAGAAACTCCCACCCATTACTTTGGGTTTTCGTTTGTATCCTCTCTGTTACTTTTGTTTGCAAGGTGGCAAGAGGGCTGCTGTCTCTCATTTCCCCAAAGTATTTTAATCATTAACCTGATTGAGTCACTTTATTTACACTACGATCTTCTATCTACGTACCAGAGTCACTTTCTTTACACTACGATCTTCTATCTACGTACCAGAGTCACTTTATTTACACTACGATCTTCTATCTACGTACCAGAGTCACTTT
>JAUELH010334328.1:0-11678 GCA_031471375.1 Hermissenda crassicornis | reverse complement strand
TCTATTCATGTTCAGAGTTTCCATGTAAAAATAAGGTCTTAATGTTGACGATTTAAAGTCTGAAACTTAAAAACTAAAATCAGGCCTGAATAGCCTGCCATCTAGCTACCCCTCACACATCAGTCCCTCACGTCATCCATTGCGAGACAACACTCAGCAATGACACAACTGTGAGGGTGAACGCTATGAATTGTGGAAGCTTGGTTGGACTGCAGAATCGGTTGTCAAGAACCGATCTTAAGTCGGTTCTCAGGACTCGACTCAGAACCATTTCCTGAGCGTAGACTCAAGAATCGGTCCTCGACTTCAAACCGGTTCCTATAAGAAATATTAAGAACCACAGGAATCGATTCCTCGACTCTGTTCACACCCGACTGTAGTAGACTAGCTAGTTGTATTAGTGATCTGCCATAAATTAACATCCTATCTAGATCCATAGGAGGAACATTGTGATAAACTCAAGCCTTATTAAGCACTGTATTGAGGCTCTCAATGTCATCTATTATCAGGGTTTCTCTCTTTCTTTCTCCTTTTATGTCAAATGACAACCATATGATTGGACATTAGTGACAGAACAACATTTATGGCACAAATCTCACCCATAAGATTGTTCTTGTCCCCATCAGGCTTAGACTGAATCATCAACCTCCACATATGAAGGACTGACACGCTATCCCCTGTGGCAGACTGTTGTTTCTCTACCACCACTAGGTAGAAGTCTTCACTAAAGGTGTGCTGCCCGCTGAGGTCCACCACAGCCTCCCTGCCCATCGCCCCCGCCTCCCCAGAGATCAGCTGGTCTTGGAACACATGAATCAGCTGGATGTTCTGCCAGTCCTGAAACCAACAAAATGTTCACATGCACTTTTTAAAAGCTTCCTATTCTTCCCCTATTATTTAACTTCAATATTTCACCAAATTGTTCATGACAATGCCCGAAACCATTTCACATAGCATGTGATCTATGTAATATGCCTGACATGTAAAGTTTCTCTGGGATCTTCAACAGGCATGATTTGATAAATAATCCATCTCAAAATGAAAAGATTAAAAGCCAGGTTCCCTCTACTTTTATGTTCATGTTATTAATGAAACATTTTTTAAAGAGCTTTTAAAATTCAAATTATACAGCCATACATTTTTATTGGTATTTTTAGCCGTTTACTTCTCAGTATCAAAGCTGAATTACCTACATTTCTCTTTATCTTTATTTATTTTATTTTTCATCACTACACAACAGTTTTAAACCATGGTTGGTAGCAGAATCCAGCGGAAACTTATATAACAGACTGACCTGTAAAGCATCACATATGGCATCCAACTCCAGGACACAGGCTGGGTGGGTTGAAGACTGGAGGGAAATGATGTTGAACAATTCTTTCGGGATGGTTGGGTGGTCAAATGGCGTCTCATTGTGGCCTGTACTCGTGCTCATGTCAGAAACGCTTTGTTTCTAAAAATTACAAATGGTCAATTATATCAAAAAGTATTAATATAATATATTCTAACAATTAGTGCTATCATTATTAACATTTTTACAATTGTTATTTGCTACTTGGTTACAACAGTGTCCCAAAGGCAGACCAACTCTTTCTGATGGGCGGTTTCAAAGCAAGAGTAGGCTCTGATCACCAAGTATGCCTTGGACAGTTTGGACTGGGGAAAATCAATGAGAATGGCCAGACTCTTAGAATTCTGCGCAAATAACAACCTGTGCATCACAAACACCTTCTACAATGACAAAGACCGGCACAAGGTTTCGTGGTGTCATCCAAGATCAGACCATTGGCACCAGATTAACTTGATGATGAGATCAACATCAGGATAGGGAAGGTGGGAAGGCAGCAACATCATTTGAAAGGCTAACAAAACGAGCATGGAAGAACAAAAGATTAGACATCAAGACAAAGATCAGGATCTATGAAGCATGTGTTCTCAACACACTCCTCTATGGATCTGAAACTTGGATCTTGCACAGCAGGCAGAAAAAGCATCTTGGTACTTTCCATCTCAGCTCCACAAGATCTTAGGCATAACATGGGGTGACAAGGACATCTATGTTGAAGTGCTGGCCCAGGCAAATCTTCAAATCATGATAGCTATCCTGTGTATGAGAAGACTGATTTGGCTGGGGCATGTTAAGAGAATGGATGACCACCAAATTCCAAAATAACTTCTCTATGGAGAACTGGCTCAGGGAAAGAGACCAAGAGGAAGGCCAAAACTGAGGTAGAAGGATACTTGCAAATCCAGCCTGTCCAAGTGTGAGGTGGATGTCGGTACCATGGAGGAAAAAGCTGAGGACAGAACAACATGGAGGACTGCGTTGAAAGAAGGAACTGCTTTGCTAGAGAGCAGCCTCAGAAATAAACAAGTTGTGAAGCGTCAGCGGCGAAAGGAATATACCAGTAACAGAAATGCAGAGCGCCGAGCCACCTCCCTGGTATGGAAGCACTGTGACAGAAGTTGTGCCTCACACATAGGAGGAATAAGCCATGAAAGAAGTTGCAAGAAAAAGCCCCCTGATATGACCTTTTAAGCTTCATTGACAGTCTGCATAGACAAAAACAGCCGTATATGTATATAATCACAGTTTCTGCTCAATCCCACTTAACCTGAAAAACTGAGATGGCAAAGTATCTATGCACAAAAAACAAACAAGTGGCCAATTCAATAATCCCCCGAGTAAACAAAGGAAATGCCTGCCAATAATTCACTTAACAAAGTCATAATATCATTTTTATACCTGCAATTTTTTAATGTAAATGAATTTTGCTTACAGTTTTCAGATAGGCAGTGTTTTCCATCAACAAACTACGGGCATCAATGACAGTCTGAAAGAGGCGTAGACACTTCCCATCAGAGGCCACAAAGAGAGCACTAGGGCTGTTGCTGTAGGACCCCAGGCATGTGCTGCAGGGTGGGTAACACAAAGGGACACAGGGAAAAGTGGATTAAATATATATGCACTCATTACATTCCCAAGGTCCTTCTGATAATCACATGCTAGTTATTGAGGGACAGAATGTTTTAAAAGGAATATATATAAGATTAAATAGACAATCGTGCAAGAAGAAGAAAAGGAACCAAAAACAGATTAAGAAAGGAAACTTAATAAATATGATGTTAACAATATATTAGAGGGCACTGAATCATTTTAGGAATAACAGCAGTGAAAGATATTAATTAGAACAACTCAAAATAGGTCCATAGAGACAACAACCCAAACATTTCTATCAACTGTCAATTTTGGAGAACAAGGGGATAAAGATTATATGTGCAAATGAACCTTCGTTTTCCCAAATTAATATAGTGTTGTCATTAGAGTGAATAATAAAAATGAGAAAAACGGATAAAAGTTGATACCAAAGTTTGAAGGTTTAAAAGCTATAAGTAAAATTTCAAAGATAAATTTGGAAGGAGAAAATATTCCCACCAACTAAATGCATAAATGAAATCATCATTTGTTTCATTGTACACAATGTAATTAGCATTAGTAAACCTTGGTACTATCTCATATAATAGTGCAAGTGTCAATTGTTTCAAAATATACATGGTTAGATATTAATATAAACAAATTATACAACAATTAAAAGAATATACTGCAAAATTCTCAATATTCAAGAGCAAAATAACAATTACCTAAAGGTAAAGAAACTTTACCATGTTATTTCAAATCTTTAATAAAGTTAATTCAGATAAATCAGTACATTGTTGACATAATTTGTTATTGTTATAAATGTTGTTATTGTTATCGTCATTTCTAAACGATCTTTTTTTTTTGTAATGTTGTACACAAAGTATGGATGGAATAGTGATGTTGTGAAGGGCATGAAGCAAGACATGGTCGTGGTTATGCACTGTATTAGTGCTATACATTATTATAAAGTATTATTTGTCTCAGCATTGTACACATGTTAGATCTTTCCCCGTTTTACAACTGGTCTACATACATAATGAAGCTGTCATAACCCAACACTTTGTAGCATCATTGGGTCAGGAACCCAAATAACCATCTTTCAAATTTGAAACAATATCAATCGGATTGTTATTGATTTTTCCTGATCCATTTTTTTATTTACCACATTGTCTTGGCCTAATCCATGAAACTTCAAGTTTTCGGTTTCGGGTTTTTTCTTTGTTCATTTCTTATCCCTTCAGAGAGTTTAGATAAAAGACGGCTTAAATTGGCTGCAAATAACAGGAATTTATCAATCATTCATTTGATACGAACACCATTTGTTCTGAAATTCATTGTTCTTGGAAATTGATTTTACTATTAGTACTCAAATACTTGTTGTTTTTTTCATTCTTTCCATGTCGGCAAACAATCTTCACTAACTTCATGCTATTCCTATTTCTCAACTAACAATTTGTACATTTTAATTGCTCTTTCCTGATTAGTCTTATATGAACAAAAAAGGACACGTCACCTTCTACTGTGTTTCAGACTAGACAAAAAAAAAAGGTATATGGGTGAGAGGGAATAATCATTAGTGCATTACATTGATATCAAAGTGTATAAAATATTTGGAAAAGGAAACTTTCTGTTTAACATTTGAATAGGAGAGGGTCTATAAAAAATGGAAGGTTTAGACAGAGAAATGGTGGGAAAGAGAAAGAAAGAGAGAGCATGCAGCACACATAGATACGTAGAAGGAGGATAATTCGAGAGAGAAATAGAAAGAGGTAAAAGAGTGAACAGAATCATACCCCACTAAAGACATTCTCCAACAACCCAGATGACAGATTTGTCCAAAAAAAAATTACCCAGAGGACCCTACAAGTGCCCGCCAACCACCTGCATATAGATATTTATAACATAAAAGGACAAGCAAGTAGGCAGGCAGGTAGGTAAGTAAGTAAGTAAGTAAGTAAGTAAGTAAGTAGGTAGGTAAGTAAGTAAGTAGGTATGTATGTAAGTAAGTAAGTAAGTAAGTAAGTAAATAAGTAAGTAAGTAGGTAGGTAGGTAGGTAGGTAAGTAAGTAAGTAAGTAAGTAAGTAAGAAAGTAAGTAAGTAAGTAAGTAAGCAAGTAAGTAAGCAAGTAAGTAAGTAAGTAAGTAAGTAAGTAAGTAAGTAGGTAAGTAAGTAGGTAAAAAATCACAAATTAAGGGGAAACAGCAATGTACATACTACTTTTTCAGATAATGCACTAAAATGAGTATAATGGAAATAGGTGCCTTTGCTTCTTATTGTTGTTGGGATTTTTCCGCACCACAAAGAACCAACACCAGGGTAAGGAGAAATGTATATGACGATACTTTTGTATGAAATGAGAAGGATTTTTTTCAAAAATATGTAATGAATTAAAAAAATGAAAAGAAGAAAACCAAAAAAAGAGGAAATATGTTTAAAATGGATTTTTCCTATTTATAAATTCCTGTTACAGTGGAAACTCTCTAATCAGGAAACCTGGGTTATCAGGAAACCTGGGTAATCAGGAAACCTGGTCAGCCTGGAAGAATTGCCAGGGAACAGATTTTTTTCCCATACATTTAATCTCTCTAAACAAGAAAGGTTCCTGGCTTATCAGAACATTTTTTTGCTGGTTTGTGTTAATCATCATCACCCCTTTTCCCACCATTTTTTTTATCAAATTCTCACTGTCATCTTAATTTGGTTTCCAAGTCAAACAATTAATGTACATCTGCATTTGTGCTAGACGTGTCATACATTTTTTTCAATACCATGGTCCTCTTCACTACAATAAAATTGTTTGTTTGATTGTGCATTTTACCACTCACTTTGCTATCCTCGCTTTTGAACAATATTCCATTACATGCACAATTTATGATAATTATCAAACTGTTCAAGGAAATATCAAAATCCTTCCCCACGTAATCAGAAGACTAATCAGGGCACCAAGATTTCTAGATTAAAGAGGTTCCACTGTATTATATGATATCTTCACATTTTCCAAAAAATTGATCCTAAAGACATTTAAGACACATATAACCAAGTTAGTAGTGTTTGCACTCTCAATATTTGCCAATGTGTAAAGTTAATCTGCATGGAAATGAGATATACATGGTGGCCTATCCAAATAAAAACAGTGGTCCATTTTAAAAAGCAATTAGATGTGAATGAAAAACTTTAAAACTGAAAAAAAAAATTACTTCTCAATGAATGCTATTATTTTTTTTAATTTCCTACTGGAATCATAATTCGTATCATACGAAATGCATTCTCCTCTAAGACTTTCTTTCTTTCTTTATCATGTATCTTTATAACCTTTATGTGTAGGTTCTCTTACATCAAATGTTGTTGGAAATGAATTCTATATTCAACCATCTTCATTCAGTCTTTGCATTTTCACTCCAGTAAAACAAAAGCTTCATTTAATCACGTTTAAACAAATTTCTCTTTTTCAAAAATTCATTACCCAAAGTGAGTTGCTGAAATATATCTCCCTTTATGACTTTCATCAAAAATAGAAGTCTTGTTAATCTAAAATGCTATCAAATCGAGCATACAAAGTAGGCAAAATAAAACCAAAAATTTTAAAAGTCAAAAGTGGAGGTAGATTAATTGTAAGGAAAGCTATATGGTTGCACAGATCAATGGTACTATGCAATGTCATTTGATCCTCATTTACCTCAAACCAAAGAATCTGAAATCATAAGGAAGGCAATGCTATAATATGCTGAAGTAGATTAAGGAGGACAATTTAATGTTATAATAATAGAGTATTCATCATCATAATATTTTTAATATAATTTCATAATTCAAATAAAAAGCCAGACACAGCTTTCTGACTCACAAGTCTCAACAACCCTTTTTAGTTTTAGCTGTTTTTTTGGGGCTCACCCTGTCAATGGAAAGTATCTGTCTCTATACATATATATCGTATATAATATAATATATCCATAGACAAAGCATGCACATTCTGTATATTGAGAGAGGTGGCGTAAGAAAACATACCAGGAATCAAAACAACTTACAATGACAAAACAGATCATTTAGTAGTGGGAAATAGTAAGATGATAGATGTTAGGAAACAGAAATGACAGGAGTACACCCTATCACAGGTGCCATACCACCATCTGCCTGCCTAACGCTTTTGGGCGCTCACATTCAAAACAACTACACACAACAACATAGCAGATAACGTTGTTAAAGTAAAAAAAATACACACATCAAACACAAAAAGTGACTTTGTTAAGAGTGTAAAATCCAGCAACACAACATCAATTTCAAAAACATGACTAGACACGGAGACATCTGTACAAAACATCAATTCTTGAACCAGAGTATCTTACAGAGATGTCCAAGTCGGTATGATATTCTCATTCTTAAATTAATGCATGCACATTCTTATTTTCACTTTTAGGACTCGCATCCCTCCTCCCTCTCTCCTTTTTTATTGAAACAAAAACTTTTAAACAATTGATGGCTTTCTTGGGACAGACTGAACAGTGGGTCTAAAAAATAACATCCAAACCATTACTATCATCTCAAAATTGACATATTAGTCAATGTTAGTATAATTAAACCATTAGCAGTAATGACATATCACTTTGTTAATCCATAATAACAACATCAATGTTTTCAGAGGGTCAGGGTTGTTCTTTTTTCCCCATTTACCTAGCTATTCGATAATGTGTGGTGCTAAAAATGTTTAAAAAAAAAAAAAAGTGGATTATTTCATTTTTTTGAAAAATAAAGAACACAAGCATTGAAGCAATGAAACAAATAAAATGATGATGGTGGAGGTGGCGATGTTGGTGGTGATGAAAATAATGATGATGATGATGATATAATGATGATGATGATGATGATGATGATGCTGATGATGATAGTTTAGAAAAAACACAATCAATCCATTGATACTAAAAAGACAGTTGATCACAAATCAAACAAATGGTGGTGTTTTTTTTTTTGTGGTTGGCTTCTGTTTCATATTCACTGGGTTGAAAGTAAGCAAATGAGTATTATCAGGTTACATAAAATTGGGAATGACAGCATGTGACAAATAAAAACAGTCCATGCCCTTTTTGGCCCCTGCCAACCATCCACACATCCAGTAGATGATAGTGTAGATTAATATTTCACTAAATCAAAGCCTTAACATGAAAAAAAGAGACAGATTGTTTCTTGTAAAGAGAGCATATTGAAACCATAAGATCATATGGTACTGGGAAATAATATCATGGATTTACCCAAAAAGAGCAAACATATGTAGACACCATAAGACATGCAATCCAACAACCCATAGGAAACATTGTTTATCCACTCACACACACTATAATGGGTAGAGGAAACAATTAAAAATGGAGACATTTTCTATATCTATATAATACACAGCACAGTGGACGAGAGAAAAACATATGTAAAGCATCACAAAATGACACTTGACTGGACTCTGGAACTGGTATCAGACACTAACAAATGCATGAGTATTACGTAATTACACAATGTGAAAACAACACAGGATGGAACTCAATTTACCTTGGCAACAAAGTGGGGACCCAGGCAACACTGGTAAATGCAGAGGTGCAAGAGTTGTTGACGCGGCACAGCTCCGTAATTCCTCCACTCTTGGACAAGGGCCCAACAGGAACCACCTGCCACAGGATGAGCTCGCTGCAAAAGGTGGGGCCGACCTGTTCCATAACAGGAGTTTCTGGTGACATGTGTTCAAGGATTAACAGGTTAATTGACAGAGGTCGGGTGGGAGAGACGATGGTCTAGAATTAACCAGGAGTTGGGTTTATACACATGGCAGACATTACAGATTCCCATCCCACATGTGATGCATTTTTCCTTGAGCAAGACAATTTACTAAGTTTGCAGGGCTGTCCTGTTGCTGATACGCAGTTTCTCCTGTTCTGTTTGTGAGTCGTAATACACTTAAGATTGGAAACTGGTATCACATCAACCAAGTCGAATGAAAGCCAAGTTATGATGAGTAAAAATTATAAGAAAAATATCACCCTTCAATTAACAATTGAAAGTACCTTAACCCATTCCTGACCAACGATGAGTACATTCGTATCACCTTATCTAAAAGTTTGTTTAATCCACCTTTTTCATCATTAATCATTGCTATTTATAGCTGTACTTCTGCTTGGATTGTTTCTTCTATCAAATCATGCAGTTTGGAAGCAAATTTCATTTTTGTTTTGATTCAAAATGCCAAATAAAACGTTGTTGTTCATCTCAGGAGATTATCAATGAATGAAATTCAATTAAATTTTTATGGATTCGGAGAGATGAAGAATGTGTTGATGATGTTTTAGACAAGGAATTTTCTTGGAAATATGGCTGAAATCCCATTTGATGATGCTGAGAGTGTTAGGCTAGGTGATATAATGAATCTATTATGCCAATTCTAGTCACCAGATATTTTTATCCACTTTTTTGATGATACAGTGTCTAACCTTCAGCAGACGCTAGATTCGAACCCCAATGACACTTCAAGCACCATCGACACTGCATCTTTTGAAGGAGTAAAATTTAACAGTTTCTAGGAGGTCTCTTAAATGAAAGTAAGAAACCTAATCCGGTCCTCCTCCAAGCCATACTATTTAGACCCTGTCCCAACCAACCTCCTTGAATTCGACCATTGTTTCTATAACTGCTATTGTAAATCAGTCCCTTATGTCCTTTGAACTATAAACAAGCTACTGTTACAACACTCCTGGAAAGGCATAACTTTGACCCAGATAATCTAAAAAATGACCACCCAGTTTCAAACATGTCTTTCATTTCTTAGAAAAAATTCTACTCAAACAACAGGTAAAACAACATCTCACTTGCTACAACCTTATCGAAAATTGGCATAGTGAGAAAGGCACAGCACAGAGATCACTCTGCTTAAGATCATCAACGATATTTTGTGGTCATGCAATCAATCCTTGCTATGCTTGACCTATCTGCCGCATTTGATACAATCGACAATACCATTCTCTACAACCGTCTTTCTACTACTTTTTGGCATGAGAGGCAATGTCCTTTAATGGTTCAAGTCGTATCTGTCACACAGGACTCAAACAATTTGTATGGATGAAAACAAATCTGACAATGTGGTACTTCGAGTACCACAAGTATACACTTTGTATCCAATGCCACTTGGACAGGTCATTAGGTCACATTCTGTAAATTACCACATATATGCCAATGACACGAATCTTAATAAAGCTGCTGTGCCGTCTGACATGCATGTGCTCTCATGTAGTGTTCAACTCTGCTGTTCGTCCATTCGGTGTTGGATGAAAGAAAACAAACGTAAGTTGAACGGTGACAAAACCAAGATTATGACTTGCGCTTCTAGTGCAAAGATATGATCGGTTGACACACCCACTTTCACCATTAGAGACAATGTCATCCCTGCCTCGACAAACAAATGCACAGCATACCTTCTGGTGGTGTTTCTGCTGAGGGTATGTTGTGGTGTGAGGTAGTCAGTAACAGTGGCAAGACGGGGTGGCAGGCTGCGTAGTTGGTACGGAAACGATGGCCACATGCCCTGGACAGGTGGGATATGCTGACAATATTCTGGAACTTGGTCTTCATGGCAAAGCTTGCCTGTTGACATAAGGAACGTATACAAGATATGCTTTTTTAGCGTTGAGAGGAAACATCAATACAATTAGGTCATAAAGAGTTAGGAAACAGTGAGATGGCGGGTATAGTTCAATGACCAGGTGGCAGGCTGCTGTAGTTGGTGCAGAAACAATGGTGGGAGAGATTGCTTTGGCATTCTCTACAAGTTTTCACCACTAAACTTGGTCTGTCACGATCATTCTTTACAATTCCTGCATGATATCAACTAATGAAAAAACAATTTACATTAAAAAAAATTATAGTTAATCACAAATACACCAGAGTATAAATGTCGACAGAAAAACTAAGTAAGCTGATGAAACAACGAACCAAGTTTAAAAATTCTAAAATCTCCAAATCCAGTCACTAACCTGCCATAGATTGAGGGAACCGTTGCTGTGTTTGGTCACCATGTGAATGCTGGGAATCAACATATTGTGGCCGGCGTCACTCTGGTTCAATAGACTGGCACTGTACGATTTGTCCGACCTGTTTTTCAAAATATCGTTGGGCATGGCTGACGATGCCTCGTTCAGCTTCATAACAGTTTTGATGTCCATTCGACTGTAATTGCAGAACATAAGTAGACTGTTGGCCATACTGCGGGCATCGGGGATGGGGAATGCACGGGGTAAACGAGATGAGAAGCTAGCTTGTGCTTGGTGGAATGTGAATGGGGTGCTTTCATCAAGGTGATCTATCAGCCTGGGTTTGCGGAAGAGTGGAAGGATTCAAAACATTAAATAATTCAATACAGTTAAAAGATCAATGAAAAGTTGTCTTTTCTTATTCGTTTTTCCCACCTTCTTTTCAAAACACAAGGATATTAATTTGGAACCATCAAACAGTAGGGATATCTAAATATCATAATATAAAAGGCTTAAAGGCTTAAATTAAGTACCAAACAAAAGAGGAAGAAAGTTACACTTTGGCCATCAAAAGTATGATTGGAGGAAGCACAATACAGGATCCCATAATCACTATGTCAATATCATCAATGTGACATAATAATAACAATAATAATAATAATAATAATAATAATAGTAATAATAATATTTGTTTGTTTGTAAAAGAGAGCACATCGACACATTATAGGTCATACAGTGCTATGAAATAGTAAGATGAAAGGAT
>JAUELH010333222.1:0-14396 GCA_031471375.1 Hermissenda crassicornis | reverse complement strand
CTCTCTCTCTCTCTCTCTCTCTCTCTCTCTCTCTCTCTCTCTCTCTCTATATATATATATATATATCTCTCTCTCTCACACACACACACACACACACACACACACACACACACACAAACACACACACACTCTTACCCCCCACCCCCTTTTCCCCCTCTCTTTTTTTTCTCTCTCTGTCCATTCCCACGATAAGACACAAACAAACCGAACACCTCCATAACCATAACCATTCTATTGGGTGCGTCATACCATTCTCATTCTCAATCACGTTATCATTCTCATCACCACCGTCTTAATAGCGTGTTAAGAGTTTATGTCCTCCGCACAGCTATTCATGACCTGATGGTGTATGGATGACTGCCGACTGCAGTGATGTGTTCGTGTTGTTCATGAAATCGACACAATATATATCATAAGATCAATACAGAGCTTGGAAATTGTAAGATTTTAGTAGGATTAGTAAACACAAAAAAAGAAGTAGACCCTACAAGAGGCGCCCTTCAACCACCCGCGTTCATTTGTTGGAAAAAGAGAACATTGAGACAATATGTACTTCATACAGTGCTGGGAAATAGCAAGGTTAGTTAGAAGATCAAATTATAGAAGTAGATCCAACTGGGAAATTTAACACACACACACCCCCTTTCCACCACCACCCTGTGCGTTGAATAGAGACAAAAGGGTGATGTGTATAGCAATGGGAGCACCCCACCCCCCCCCCCCCCCTCAATCACAATGTATGTTGTTGTATGGGGAGACATAAGGACATAATACTGTGTAGTTTTTGTTTTATTGGTTTGCAAAGAGAGCGATGCCCACACACTTTCAGGTCATACAACGCTTGGAGTCACGGAAGTTTGTTTAAAGATCATAGCACACCGACTACATTACAGCATCGGTCATACAGTGCCCGGACACCGTTTGGTTAATTAAGTTTGTCTGTTTGAAATAGTTTGTTTGTTTGTTTGCCCTCGACACAATTAGGTCATACGGTGCTGTCCAATAGTAAGACAATGACAGGATTAGTTAAAAGATCAAACAGAAGTAGACCCTACCAGAGGCGCCCGCCAACCACCCACTGGTTGAAATAGAGCACATCGACACAATGCAGTCAGCTTGGAAATAATGTCAATAAGGTGACGACGGTTAGTTCAAGTATCGAACAGAAGTAGACCCTACCAGAGGCGCCCTCCAACCACCGACACCTCCTATGTATTAATGTCCGTCTGAGATTGGACAGTGCGGGATTGCGCTTTGAACACTCAGTGGGATTCAAACTGATGACCTCGCAAACCAAAGGTGAATGCCTTGACCACTACACCACGGGCTTGCTGCACACACAAACACAGGGGATATAATGTATTTGTTGAAAGAGAGAACATCGACACAATATAGGGGGCAAGCAGCGCTACTTGGAAGCTGTGTAAGATGAGAGGATTCGTTAAGAGACCTAACACGTAGACCCTACCAGAGGCGCCCGCCAAACTAACCACAGGGGATTTGTATAACATTGCACAATGTGACGATGGGAGATACACATAAAGATATACACCTACACTCACACACCAACACACACATACACATTTATACACCAACACACACACACACACACACACACACATTTATACACCAACACACACACACTAACACACACATTTATACACCAACACACACACACATGTATACACCAACACACACACACACACGTACACGTACACGTACACATACACACAAACAAACAAACACACACCCACAAACATATAGAACGCTCAAACCTTGTACTTGCACGCTGTGTTCCACACCTTGTTTCACACTTACAAGTTTAAAATGTATCAATCTATACAGTTTACAGCAAAATCCTGACAGAATTCGAATTGTGTATACTGGGAATGCAAACTCTAATAACGAGAATGAGTAACATTAAGTAACAAACTAACATTTATACAGTGAAACTAAACTTCAATTTTGTACAGATCACATCAAGCATCATAAAATAGTTTATATGAGAAAGAATTCGTAGCTATAGTACAGTGTAGTCAATCACACAGACACAAGAGGTAGGAAACTTTAAAAAAAACCAAAAAAAAAAAGGATGAAAAGATAAAGAGGATAGCAATAGATAATAGGGAAACAAAAAGAGAGATACAGGAATACCTCCTACTAGGCTGGGAAAAGAATATACATAAGGGTTATCCGGTAGGTGTTTTTAATCAACTGGGATGGAAAAGTGTCTTCGTCGCAATAAACAGAACCCCACTTCCAACACTCTTTGCTGAAAGAGAGCAAATCGGCATAATACTTGACTTTGTGTCATGTATTGTTGGGACACAGCGGTCTATTGACGGGATGGGTGAAAAGAGATAGGTCTTACAAGGTGTACAGTCTGCGAGTCGAAACAGCCTTCCTTGTCACAGCTCTACAACAATATTCGGACAGATTACATCCCTGTCAGTGTAAGAGTCTTGTCTCTGACAAGTTTTTTTACATTTGAGCCAACACAGTCGAGATATAATGAAAGCACAAAATCTCTTTTTACTTTCACTTACGACAGACCAAACTACCGTCACATTTTATAGACCTATCTGATGATTAATTGGTTGAAAGAAAGTGAGCGCATAATATAAGCAATAATATTTCTCAAGTAGCGATAGGAAAATAATAAGAAAATAGGATAGGTTTTCATCATTAAACCCCAAACAAAATAAACATTTTTAAAGTAGATCCTACCACCACCTACTGTTCACACCTTGGAAAAGAAAAAAATATATGCTAGAAAACGTCCTCCTGTTGAAATTTGGTTGATCAGTTCAAAGAAAACAACCCTTGACTTGCTGTATGAACGACAAAAACATCAAAAACCGTTTGCTAACAGTAACATGGAAGCATACATTTTGTGCTTAAACTTACTATGCTAACAAGTAAAACCTGTCACATTATTATTTTTTTGGTGTGCACATAAACACACACAACTACAATCCTATGATATCCATACACAAATATAACCACATAAATGGACACACCACAAATACTCATGGTTTGTAATAGTGATACTCAATAGAAATAAATACTAGAGAGGAATGGCTAATGAAAAATACATAATAATATTGCAGTCATTAGATCATAAGTGTGTAACATGTCATGGAAAAAAAAAGAAAAAAAATGAGAATTGAGAATCTCTATCATAATATCTATCTTTAAACGGCAAACATTTCCTAAACAGTTCACGGAATAACACATCACACTGTGTTACACATTGGAATATTTGATTAGGATGAAAACAACGGCAGCTCGTTTAACAATTGCAAACACAAACACAATTTCACACAAGAAACGCTCTGCAATGCAATGCAAGTCGTATGAATTCACGATTCAATTTTAAAATACCTTAATCATCTCTCTTGCTTTTAACATACGTAACAGACACGGCATCAAATATTGTATCTGGGTAACAGTCAATTCAAAACAAAGCGTTCATCAACCACGTAACAGTTGGAATTTTCAAACGAAACCCCCCCCCCCAAAAAAAGACAACATGTATGACAGAGAGTAAGCCATAGACATCCATCAATTGTAACATTCTTAAGCATCAGAGACCTTGAGTTCGTATTTCCCTTGACTGACATTTGACAAAATAATTCAACATCAATATCATTTTCCAAAAATTTTTATGAACGACTGACTGAATTCACTGAATTCACTGAATGAATGCGTTTTAAACTCATTTGTTACATAACTTTGCATAGAGTAAAAGTAAAAGCTTGAGAGTAAGAATAGGTGAAGGGTGCTTGTTGTTGTTGTAGGCATACTACTACACTTTACAACACTATTATAAAAGTACAGCTACAAATTCAGGAAGAAAAAAAATTAATCATTTGTACTATACAACCCAGAATAGCATGTTGGCTCCTGACTTTATTCAAAAACTTACTATTAATTACAACATGGTATTTATATTTGTGTCGTTTCGGTGTTTGTTGAAAGAGAGAACAGCGACACAATATAGGTCATATAGTGCTGGGAAATAGTAAGATGACTTGATTAGTTAAAAGAGGGAACAGAAGCAGACCCAAACCAGAGGCACCCTCCAAACAACAGCTGGTATTGGTATTTGAATTTGTGTGTTAATGTCTCAACACTGACAGATCTACAGTAACACTAGTAACAGTAACATGAGGGAATGCAAGCTAATTGTTCCAGATTCAGCCCAAAGTCATTTCAAAACAATCAGATCTCTTCTTCTTCTCCTTCTTCTTCCTCTGACCACCGTACAATTCTATTTACACAGCAAAGGACACACGTCTTTTTTTTTTTTTTTTAGTCTGTCGTCAATACTTACTTATATAACAATAACTTATAACAAAGAGTCAAGCATGATGATCACTCATTCCTACTCCTACACTACATAAATCAATCTGTTGGTTTGGAGAAACCATCAATACCATTCATATAACAACCACGACGGCAACGTGGATAGGAAATGAAAACACAAACGCATAAAAACGATTAATCATGTCAATACCCACCACCCCTCACCCCACCCCACCCACCAGCCCGCCTCACGTCATGCATGCACACATAAGTAGGTAGGAAATGCACACAAAAGGATACAGGTAAAGTAGACATTTCAATCAAACCATACTAGATATAATATATATATTTTATGTAACAGTAACAGTAATATCATCAGAGCCAAAAATGAGTAATTCATCACGGCCCTCATTATTAAAAAATATCCCCTCCTCTTTCTTTCAATTGCAAGAACAAGAGACAACCAATTGATTGTAATGATGTTTTACACCACGTCCATCAATTCAATATAGCAAGCAGCATTCTGTGAACAACTACAGAAAAACAAAAGAAAAGGTTAAAAAAAAAAAAAGGGCAAAGCAAGAAACCAATCAATAAATGAATTAAATTAATTTGTTTTAAATATCCTGGACAACCAGACAATGATTGTTGACAAATAATAATAATAAATATTTATGAATTCAAATGAATTATTATTTTTGAAAAAAATGGAATTGATATACACAGCTTAAAATTAAAATTAAAACAAATCATTCGCGTCTGTGTGAAAATTAATTGTAAACTGCACTGTATTGGAAATGATTCAGTTCAACTAAATGCAATTGGAATTATTGTTCTATTATTATTATTATCTGGAATGATGAATGTGAATGATGGAGGAGCAGGAACCATTTGTGGGTTTCCTACTGATTCAGATCGCATGAAGCATTCGTTTCAATCAACACAATTGTACAGGTGACATTGGTGTCAAACAATGAAACCAAATAATTCCATAAAGCTACAACCTTGGTGAATGATTTTTTTGGGTAGAATTTTAGTCAATGAGGTACAGCATTCGTGTGTATTGTCTGTTACAAATCCCAAAAAGCTTAACACTTTAACTAACTCATCTCCAAAGCTAGGAAGAATCCGTTTCTACTGATGCTAAAGTGAAACTGAACATCGCAAATTTAAGTTCGAGCGAGGCCAGTCTTTGAATTTGAACAAAAAGTAACAAAATGTAACCAAAATCTTGGTATATAGATATATATATATATATAAAATATATATCTTGTTCACTTGTAATAATGGTGTTATTTTCATCATGGATATCACATCACTATAAAAAGATATACTAATAAGCTATGACACACCTCCAGAAACTCGAGGGAAAAAAATTAGCAACAAATCAAATCCATAAAAACACAGATGTTACGGCTGACTCTGAATTTGTATCCGACCCAACTATTACTAACAATAACAATCTTTCTGTGATCATCCAATAACGTTGAACGCATGATTAGAATATGAGATGTGAAATGATCTATCAATGCTCCACCCTTATAGCTCAGACTCAGAGCATCACGGTGGATACGCTCTACATATAAATGCCATTCATTATCATTATCATTATCATATCATTATCACATCATATCATAGCCACATAGACACTCTGACGAAATATTGCATAGCTCTAATAAAAAAAATAAAAAAACCCAATCAAGGACGAAAGTAGGGTGACAGATAGATGCCCCAGAGGTGCCCGTTAAGGTCAAGGTCACAGTCAAGGTCATGTAGTGTCAGTCCAGCCTTCCCCTGTTCCTTCCAGACCAAGGCTACAGTGTCAGGCACTTGCTGTGTTTGTTGCAAAGAGAGCACACGGACACAATCAGGTCATGTAGCCTAGGGCAATAGAATGACTATGACCAAACAATTCATTACGCCATAGTAATAGATCAAGCAGAAGTAAACCCTACCCCCGAGATTCACGCTAACCAGACCACCCATATAATAATGTCAGGCTTTTTTGGCTGCGTTTATTCATCCTCCTGTTTTAGACATATATATCTATATCTCTATATGTATCATGTACTCTCTCTTGTGGACTGACATCTCACTCAACCAAGCAAAGTATCTTTTTATTTCTTATTCTATTTTTTCCACTGTTTTAAATTTAAAGGTTCACTTTTAAACATTTTTACAGCTCGGACATTCTCACCAACTTCTGCAACCACACAAAAGCAACGTCACAGTCGTATAATTCATCTTCTTTTTTATTTTTACCAGTAACGAGTGAAGCAGAATATAGTGTTTTTCCTCGTTAACCCTCGTTTTGCCGCTGTGGCGCCAGGGCCGATCTAATCGGCCTCTCTAATTTGCCTATAAAATGCGATACGAAACCCGAACGAGCCGTCACCTCCGAGTTGACCCCATAAAAGGTTTACTTTATCATAAACACTTCCGGTTCATCGACTAAGGTAAACAAAGCCGATGAAGCGTACATTCACTTTCACATTCGAAAATGTTAAATTTGCAGTGGCCGTACAGCAATTATCATGCGACGCTTCTAGGGTTAACATTGTATCACAATTTCACCGTGCTCAATTTTGGATTTACAAGCAGGTAACTTAATTTCACAACCTCCTAGGACACTCATATTTACTTTCAAAACAAAAAATTTCAAAACGTTACAATGAAACAGACAAAGGAGAGAATAATCTTTGGTATAGCCCAGCCGCTAGCTAGTGAGAAGCCTGTCTAATGAAATGAGTAGGGCCAATGGAAAAATCTTGATTTTCATACAAAAGAACCCTTCGATTTTTTAGTACATTTTTCTTTTCCAGGTTGACTCCGAGACAAATGAGAGAAAATGTCTGTATTCAATAAGTACCTGCAGTCTTCATTCTCACATCACAGAACCTTTTGGGTAGAACTTTAACAGCACACTCCCAGAGAAGAATAAATCAAATAAGTACCGGTAGAACATTGTCTGATAATTCGGTTTAGTAAGTCATCATCAACAAAACTAACACAGTCTGACACAGATACAAATCATTGTACCCGAGTGTCTGGATGCTTTGATGGCATTGATATATCTTCGGACACATCAAAATTAATCATGAAATCTTAAAGGAAAACAAGGTAGTGAACTGCAACCAAGAAAACATTTCAACAACCTATTGTTCTAGTATCTCGTAGGTCATCCGATCAAATGAAGGGAAAGAAAGAAAGAAAGGAATGAAGCATAAAGTAAAGAGAGGTGCATAATATGTGTAATCAAATAAATAACAAATTGCAAATATATACACATAACAACTGATTTGCGACATCAGATTTATAAAACAACCAGAATCGGTGACAAATCATAATTGAATTGAGATAGCAGGAACCTCTTCCTTCAGTTTGTACAAAGGAGATAAAATCAATATAAGGCATTATGATAAAAAAAAAGAAAGAAAAAGTTGTAGAGTTTATCAATCAAACTAGTATTATAACAAAAGAGAATGAAAAGGAAAGTAAGCAAGAACAAAGTCCAAAGACTGAACGTAACATTTTCTCACAATAACAATCAATGACAAAACACGTTGGTTCATTTTTTACTGAAGGGTTCCGCTTTGGCCCCCTGCCTTTTGTGCTTTCTGGGCCAAGTTCCTGTATCGTAGTTGGCTGCTGCCATCACAGCTTTCCCCACGGGCTGACGAACGATGTCTCCCGCATTTGGAGAGTACGTGCCCCTCTGACTGGAAGCGTTCATCATGCCGGCCGGGGAAATGGAGTGGTGGTGGTGGTGGTGGTGGTGGTGGTGGTGAGCCGTTACATTCTCGTCCATTTCATCCTCGTCGTTAAAGCTCATGTTGGAGAAAGCGGCAGTGGTGACATCTCGACTGGATCTCTTTCCCGACGAGGTTTTGATTTTGAGTCTTTGGTACTTGCCGTCGTCTTCGTAGCCACCCTGCATGTCCCAGTCCCCGTCGTCTGTCGAGTCCCAGTTCAAGGCTTTCTGGCGTGAGCTGGTGACGGCGGGTCCTTTGGTGCTGGACGAGGTGGTGGACGAGGACATGGCAGCCGTGCTCATGGGAAGATTTAGAGGTCGTTGGGCCAATGGTGTTGCAGCACTGCTGCTGAGGTGCATGGGTAATTGCTGTGTCTGTTGTTTCCATAGCGGATCGGGCATGACCATTTGCTGTTGCTTGCTCTGTTGTTGTTGTTGTTGTTGTTTTTGTTGTTGCAGCAGCTGCTGCTGTTGTAATAGTCGTTGTTGGAAAACCTGTTGCTGCTGCTGCTGTTGTTCTTGTTGTTGGTGTTGTTGTTGTTGTTGGTATTGTTGTTGTTGTTGTTGGTGTTGTTGATTAGTTTGAATGTTTTGTTGGATGGTGGGGTAATGTGCCTGTTGACCTGCACTAATAATGCTCTGAGAGTGCATTTGTACTGGCTGAGGAACTGCTTGGTTTGGGTATGGGCTGGTTTGCTGGAAGTTAGGACCCTGCTCTGGAGGAGGCATCTGTGGTGGAAAGTAAGTCACTGTGTCTCCGGTAATGGAAATCTGATTTTGAGGATACTGCGGGCTCACACTCTGAATGTTCATTTCCCTGGATTCTGATCTTGAAAATGGCACTTGAGTGACTACTCCCTGCTCTTGGCCATTGTTAGTCGTGGCCATGGTAGAGAAAGGTAGACTGGTGGGGACTGGAGCAGGAGCCGGAGATGACACAGACATAGAACTGGCCCTCTTGATGGAGCGTTTCATGGCTCTGTTGAAGGGCACAGCCCCGAAAGGATCCTCTGCAAATTGCCTCGGTTCCACAGTGGCAGATTCTTTCTGCTCGTACACAGCGGACGTTGCGTTGGTTATTGTGCAACTATGTCTCTTCTGGCCTTCTGTGTAAGAATTCGACATTCCCGAGGGGATATTTTGATCAACTTCTACAAAATTGGTTTGACTGGTCCGTCCCGTGTTTTGAGAATTGGCTCCATAGGGAAAGATACTTTCAGCAGCTCTACCCGGCAAAGCATCTTCAGGAGTGCTAATGTACATGACATCTTCCATCAGGGGAGATACGGTGCTGGAGGAGGGGTCTGTGGAGCAGGGTGTGGCGGGCACACCGAACGGGGCACTGCCAAAGACATCCGACTCGGATGTGCTCCTCGTATGGCTGCTGTTTCCGTCCATTGTCGAGTAGCTTATATGCGAAGAGCTGCCCGGACTAGTCATGCTAGAGAGACTGACGCCCTTGACCAGCCTTCCCGTTTTGAAAGGGGCGTGGTCAAAGACGTCAGAATCCTGACCTGTGATGGAAGAGGTCCCAGAACCAGCCAGCAACGGTGTGGATCTTTTGGAAGATTTTAATTTGAAAGGAGCTGCAGAGAAGACGTCGACATTTCTGGAAGGAATATTTAAATCCGGAGATAGAACCGAGGAAGAGGACGTAGTCATGGCACCGTGAGCGACGACGTCAGCTTGCGCCGGATCCGAACCTTTGGAGTTTTTATCAAATGCACCCACATCGGCCCTGCAACCAGACTCGGACACAACAACGGCATTGCTCTCCTGGTTGCCCGTTTTGAAATGATTGTCAAAGGCACAGGAATCCTGCCACGAGTTGCCGTCTGTTACGGGTTTTGACCATCCGTGAGCCTGACCTCCGTATTCGTCCTGTAGCTCATCGTCGTCGAGAAGGGGTCGTACACCGTACTCATGGCCGACAATACGGTCCGAATTGACAGGGAACTGAATACTGATGCTGTCCGTATGACTAGATTTACTGGAAACAGATCCGGCCACATCTACCGGTCTTGATCCATACTCATCCTCTAGTTCCTGGTATCCAAAGTCATTGACCGGCTGCTTCGAATGTTGGTGGTCATCTTCGGCATAGGAAGAACTCGACTCTTTCCTCAATCGTCCAACTGGCCCCTGATTTGATGGAGCGGATATTGATTTGGATGAACCAGTATCCTTGCTGTCTTCCTCCTTTTCCTGATGTCTCTCAGAGGAATGTTTAGAGCTGTATATTTCATCCTGCTCGTCATAATCAATGAGCTGGGAGTACTTAGCTCTCGCCAGAGCGGCTAGGAGCTGTCCTGGGACCAAAAACTCTCTAGACCGACCTTCGTGTGCTGTATAACTTTCTGGAGGTCCTTCTTGGAGGCGGTGGTGTTTATCTAATGAATTTTCATGGTCAGAGCCACTGTCATCCGAGCCATGTCTTCTGTATCCATCGGCTGCAACGAAAGGATAAGAAAGACATTGACAAATATTTTTACCTGTTTGATGTATTTAGTGTAAACCATTCATGCCGTCAATCTTTATTTGGTTTGTTTGTTAAAAGAGCACATCAACACCGTTAGAGTCATATCGTGCTGGGAAATAGTAAAATGACAGGTGAAGTTGAAAGAGTGAGGAGATGCTGAAAATGAAAAGGAAAGGCAAAAGAATAATGGCAATATAATAATATGAAAAAAAATGGATGCTTATTAGACAGTAGTTGATACAAATCTTTCTTTCTTTCTTGATCAAACTACCTTTTATACCGCATTGGGGAGAAGATGAACGGATTAGTTGATTTGTTTGTTTGTTTGTTTGTTGAAAGAGAGCACATCAACACAATAGGTCATACAGTGCTGGGAAATAGTAAGAATTACAGGATTAGTTAAAAGTGGGAACAGAAGTAGACCCTACAAGAGGCGCCCTCCAACCACCCGCAAGGATTAGTTGATAGAATAGACAGAAGTGTTTGATCTGCATATTTCATTTACTGTTGCTAGTATAGAACATCAGCACAATGTGGTCATGCAGTGCTAGGGAATAGTACGGTGACAGGATCAGTTATAAGATCAAACAAAAGTAGACTCTACCAGAGGCGCCCTCCAACCCCTTGTGGTAACATTTCTCATGGCGATAACGGTATAGTAGTGAATGGCTGAATGCCCACTGTCTAAGAGCCCAAACACGCCCCACACAGTGCAAAGTGTAAAGGTTACAAGTACAAGAGAGAAGAGGATCTAGAAGCATAGACGACTTCCATCAACCAACTAACAAATTAATGAGCATATTTCTCCTTTGTTTGTTGAAAGATTTTTGTTTTGTTTTGTTTGCTTGAGCACATCGACACAATTAGGTCATACAGTGCTGTGAAATAGTAAGACGACAGGATTAGTTAAAAGATCAAAATTGAAGTAGACCCTACCAGAGGCGCCCGCCAACCACCCACTGTTTTGTTTTGTTGAGTACACCAACACAATATAGTGCTCGGAAATAGTAAGATAACAGGATAATTTGAAAGATTTTTGTTTTTGTTTTGTTGAGAAGAGAGTACACCAAGACAACATAGGTTATATTTATATAGTGTTGGGAAATAGTAAGATGACAGGATTAGTTGAAAGATTTTTGATTTTTGTTTTGTTGAGAAGAGAGTACACCAAGACAACATAGGTTATATTTATACACCTAGTGTTGGGAAATAGTAAGATGACAGGATTAGTTGAAAGAACAAACAGAAGTAGACAGGTCGCATAGTGATGTGATGTGATATGAAATAGTAAGATGAAAAGGGTAGCCAAAAGGATGAACAAAGCTGCAGACTCTACCCATCCTCCAACCACCAACACATTTTTATTATATCGATATATATATAAGATATACGAATAGGAAGGTGGTTATGTTTTTTTTCATTTGTTTGTTGAAAGAGAGCACATGGGCACAGGCCATAACAACCACGCCTGCCCCTCAAAGACCCGCACAGCGTCGTCATCAAATACCACAAAGATGATAAAAGATAAGAAGAAGAGACATCATGTGAAGACTTATTCCATCTGTTTATTTCATTCTAAGTCCATTAAAGCTCACTGTAACATCCATTCCAATACATTTATTGTAGAACAATTTGAAAAAAAAGAAAACAAAAAAAGGAAGAAAGAAAGAAAAATATTTTCATTCAAAATAAATAGATACATATTAAGGCTAAGGACATGGACAATGAAAAAAATTTGGCGGGGCAAAAATAAAGGGGGGGGGGGGGGGGGGAATATAGTGAAATACACATATCACAGACTTGAATGCATCAACGTAACATATTATGGCTTCTACACATCCACAACAGAGGTCAGGGATACGATATGGAACAAAAAACAACAAATATGTGACCATTTATGACTCAGAATGCTACTCTGACCAAATAAATACGATGGATATGCAATCGTTCTTGGGACTGTCATAACCCAGCAACTCGATAACTCTATAACACTCAGCATCTTACACCTTCAAGGTCTAAGTCTAATACAATAATACACATAATACATAAAATAAAAGAAGGAAAAAAAAGCAGCTAATTTTGACATTTAGTCTAGTGAGCTCAGTCTACTCCTAAGACAAACACTTTGCGATTTTTGTTTATTTTTATTTGGATACAAGAAAGCAAGTCGCCACATTGCTAGCTAGTCGTGCAACAAGTGGACAATTAAATTTAAATATGTCAATCAATGATTTCTTTACCAAAAATGTTTAAATAAAAAAAAAATAAATAAATAAATAATAGCTAGCAGTACACCTATGTTATTTATTTACAGCATTTCTTATTGTCGTTGTTGATCCAAATAGGAAATCATTTCAATGATGTTGATAGTGATAGGCTCCAATAAACAGAGAAAACAAACAGGAGTGAACCTCATTGGTGATACTGATACGGATACTGATGGTGGTTTCTTTGTCAAAAGATTTTATGTTTGTTTGTTAAAGATAGAACATCACATCGACACAATATAGGTCATATAGTGCTGGGAAATAGTAAGGTGATGATTGTTGGTTAAAAGAGTGAAACGAAGTAGAAGAGGGCACTCGGTTGAAAAGAGTGACTGGACTGGAAGATGGCACACACCTTACGGTAAGGTGGACTCGGGTTAGATTAGATTTTGCAGATGTGAAGAAATTGCATTAAAACATCGGGAATAATGCAAATCCATTGTGCAGCTGACGTTTGTTTGTTTGTCTGTCTGTCTGTTTGTTAAGAAGAGAGAGGACAGTGACACAACAAAAAAGGTCATGGTAATGCATTGTGGGGAAATTGTAAGATAAAAGGGTTCATTAAAATTAAATGAGAGACCGGGGAAAGACTCTACCAGGGGCACTCGGTTTTGTTTGTTGCTGTTTTTTGTTTTTTTCATTGAAAGAGAACACATCGACAAAGTGCTACGGAATATTTGTTTGTTAAGAGAGAACATCGACACAATTAGGTCATATCGTGCTGGGAAACAGTAAGATGACAGGTCAAGTTAAAAGAGAGAGAAGAAGTAGATAAAAGATCAAATAAAAGTAGACCCTACCAGAGACACCCGCCAAATACCCTCAGGGGCACCCTCTTGGGGAGCTGAGAAATAGCAGAACAATATCCTATTCACACAATAATAAAAGAATAAAACAAATGTAATTTGCCGTGTTAAAAGTATTTTACTGTGTGCAATCGCTGACACTCAGCCAAGATGCAAAAGAAATCATCATTGCAACCCACTGCATATTTTGCGGTGAAGAGGTAGTCTTTCAAACAAAACCAAAAACAACAACGAAAAATTCTGCGGCAAATAACTTGCACCTCCTGGTAAAGTCCCTGCATTGGAATCTACCGTCACAAACAGAACACGTGTTTCTTATCCTAATCACTCGATAAATGATTGACACAAATAGCAGCAAGTATAATCTTACTCAACGTTAAGTCAAAGAAAGAAAATTACAACGTCCAAGAGAAAAGGTTGTTGAATCATAATCATTTATTGTTGGTAGCCATTCAGATTCTAAGCGTCTTACTAGGATAACCTAGACGTTAGACATTTACAAAAGACAATGCAATTAGTTTGTTTGCTAGATAGAGAGAACACGGATACAATAAAGTTCATAGAGCGTTTGGGAGAAAGCACTAACATTTGTTTTGTTTATTGTAAAAAGAGCACATCGATTTGTTTTGTTCCTTTGGTTGTTTGTTTGTTTGTTTGTTTGTTGAAAGAGAGCACACCGACACATTATTTATAGGTCATATAGTGCTGGGAAATAGTAAGATGACAGGATTAGTTAAAAGATCAAACAGAAGTAGAAAAAGAAAAAGAAAAGGAAGAAAAAAAGA
>JAUELH010333221.1:0-21349 GCA_031471375.1 Hermissenda crassicornis | reverse complement strand
ACCTGTTGAGTGCACATAGTACAGCGCAGCGTTTGTCGCCAGCATGATGGCGTTGGCTGCCAAGAAGAAGAAGAAGAGGGTTTACGTTTGTTTATTATTTTAATTGGGGAAAACATTTCATCTAGATTTTTAAAGAGTGTTGTTTAAATATATATGTTAAACAATTGATATCAATGGAATTTGATTGTGGAACTTTGTAAGCAAAGTATTCTTGCATGGGAGTATTTCCTTCTGGGAAAATCTTGATGGCAGATTGCTTGAAAATAATTATGCAAAATTAATGTTCTCTATGCAAAGGAATTTTTTTCTATCAATTTTTTCTTGTGTTTTGTTTAATTTTCAAAAAGGAACTTTTGAAGCTGTGGATCAAACAACAGGCCCTTGCAGACAAAGACCAAGATCGTTTCAAGGAAAGTGTATGGGCCATTGCTAAACTTTCTCAGTCAACAGAACAAATCATTTACTTCATTGACATTTTAAGAGAACAGGTAATCTTGATGTTGCTTTTGCACTTGTTGGGGTTAAAAAAATGTTCATGTTGTTCTTGCTTTCCTTTTTTTGGACAGTTTTGTAACATTTTCAATGGTGACAGTATATCAAAATAATTAGTATTACTACTTTGGCTACCTAAGAACTGGCTAGCCTCTTATAAGCGCCACCCTTAAGCTCATGCCTTCTCCACATCAGTAATTGTCGATCAGTAGTTAATCATCATTTTTCTAAATTCTACATTGGTTTATATATCATTCAATCGGTGCTGTTAGGTGAATGTGGGTGTGTGTTTGTGTGACTGGGTTTATCAATAATGTCGGTCAGGGTGGACTCTAGGACACTGGGGACCGGAACATATTTAGTTTTGTGTTGATGTGCTTGCGTGCGCTTTTTATGAGATATATATCAGGGGATGATAATAAGTACTAATTTTTTTTCACCATTCTAATCGTACCGCTGACAGGATGCTAAACTGTTGAAGTGATTGCTATCAAATGAAAGCTTTCAGAACATTGCCAATAATTTGTCACCGACAATCAAAGATAATTTCATAAATAGTTATTAAGACAGCCTTGCTAACTGTTGCAAGTCATCATACCTTTACTTTAACACAACTTGAAATATTGAATACTGATAAAAGCTATATATTTTTTTCCTTAATGTATGATAGAATACTAAGAATATGCAGATTGTTTTAATTGATTTGCACATTGGTGTATCACTGAAGGTTGCTTTCACATGCCCTCACTATCATTTTATCGATGTGTCAGGAAAGCATAATACTGATTGCACTTGTTTTATTTCCAGTGTGGCAAGACCTACCTTCAGCTGTATGTGGATATGTGCATCTTTGCTCTCAACGTGGACAAGGGGCAGATGGAGACGAGTCTGAAGGAGGGGAATGCAGAGCTGGTCAAAGCAAGGAAGGAGGATATGGCGGCTATCTGTGGAAAATTGGCTTGTCTTACCCACCATACTTCCATCAAAGTGGCGCGTATGTGTGCTTTGACAGCTTTTGCTCTCAACACATCGACGGAAACGTATAAATCCATTGTTCAATTTTATGGGCCAGACCAAGAACGTGACTGCTGTGGTATCTGCAACAAGAACGTGGACATGGACCATGGGACAGTCAATCCGGCCACTCTGTACGAGGTGGAAAGGCTCTTCAACATGTTGCGACCGGATTATTTGAATCCTGACAATTCACTTTCTAATATCAAACCCTTGTGCGAGAGATTCTGTAAAGAAAACAATTTGAATATTTCACTAGGTTCTCCCAGCACAGTATTACCATCTGCACCAATCCATGTGGTGCATGCTGATGCTTCGGCCAGGGGGAAAATGATGCCCATTAAGTCTGGCAATGTGTTTGAGGCCGTTTCATCCCCAAGTGTCACTAGTGCTCAAGCATTACTGCGAAACAAGCTACAAAGCATTCAAAGTCAACACACAAAACAGTCATCATCATCGTCATCATCATCATTGACCAATTTTCATCACAGTCGCCCAAATATACTTCAATCAAGTCCTAGACTGAGTTCCCCTGTATCTGTTGGTTTGTATAAAACACCTTCTTCAGCACCGTCCAAATTGGATCAGTCTAATGTGCACAGTCAGCCGAGTGCTGTTGGTCCGTCAATTGAACAAAGGGCACAGGCCCCAGGGCAAAAGAAGAACCCTACCAAGTTGAACCCACAGCTCATTCAATACATCCAGTCAGCTGTCCGTCAGAATTCCAGCGTGTTACAGGAACTGATCCAACATCCTGATAAGGACATTGCCAGAACTGTCCTCAATATGTTGAACCAAGGAAGGAAGCAGGTGGTGACCCCTACAGCTAAATTAACTGCCACTGTACCCATGAACCAGCAGTGCTTGCCAACTGTCTCAACTCTTTTGAGACCGCCCAACATCACCCCCAGCCATCCTCATCCTCATGGTCACATTATCGTGCCGTCATCAACATCATCTCGTCCCCATCCGTCGACAACGGTGTCCTTACCATTGCAATCGTTCAGGCCGCCCCATCCTCACCCCATTAGCCAAACCAATCAAATTCAATCGTTAAGTCGGCTGACTGATGTACAGAAGGCAGAGAGGTTGAGGTTAGCCAAAGCTCAAGTGGGAAACATCAGGTCTGTCATGCAGTCCTCACTGTTGGGCGAGACACATCAAAGGCAGCAGGTTCTGTCCAAACAAATGGCTGGGTCAACCATTACTGTCAACCATCCCTCCTCTAGTTTTCAATTCTTTAATCAACAGAACCCTGCAGCAGGAGGCAGAGACAGACCAATGGTGCAAATTCCTCAACTTCACAATCGAACTGTGCAAGGGCATGTCCAACAAAAGGATGTGAGGTTGGTTAATCCCATGTACCGCCACCCGTTCAATGTTGGCGGCGTTGCCCCATCCAATCATCCACTCTCTGCTCACTCCCATTTACTCAGTTTCCAGCAATCCAACCCTCAGCCGGGTGCCCACAAACAATCTCCCTTGTTTTCTGATGAGTTGTCAGGATCCATCATGGGCATAGATGACACCATCATCAAAGAACTGTTACAAGACTCTGGTATCTTTTCTAACACCTTTCCTGATATAGAGGTTGATGTTAATACAGACGAGACAAACAAAGGGAAAGACGGCAGAATGTCAACTGTCGCTTCTTATGTCCAGAATGTTGGTCAGCCTAAAGATGTTGTGTTTTCATCACTACAACACCAGACAAGTGTACCGTCATCTCTCATCAACAATAATAGTCCTCATCTGTCGGCCGTTCATTTGAAACATAACTTGTCTTCCGCCAGTGACATTCTCCAAAACACCAAGCTTGCCCCTCTCCCTGTTTCTGCGTCATCTTCTCTCGGTATTGTCTCGCCATTAAAGTCGCATGTTGACACCAATAGTCTCAATCAACGCCAGTTCCCTATAGAGCTGAGTAAGTCTCATGAATCAGTCCAGTCGTCATCAGCAAGGGCGGATCTTCAACAGATGTCTGTAGAACAGATCAGAGAGATGATGAAGCAAGAGCAGATAGAAGGAGAGGTCACCATGGATTCTTCCAACAATGCCACATACCGATGCATTATTTGCAGCTTAGCGTTCAAAGTTCTAGAGGAGTTGCGAGAGCATGTAAGGAATGTATGTAAACCCGGTCTTCAATCATCCAGTGTCTACAACACCAAGATCAAGCAAGACAAAGCCAATTCAGCAAAAGCTGGTCTTGAAACCACCACAGTGTTCCAATGTCTAAGGTGCTTTGAGTTATGTATCAGTGACGTGGGGATCAAACAACATCGACTGACTTGTAAACGCGTCCCAACGGTTCCAGCGGATATCAAGAATGCTACCCAGAAGGCCAAAACGCCTCCGTCCAGCAGGTCGAGTACGCCAAAGTCAACCACACCTCAGCCTCAGCCTAAAACAGATAATTCCAACAAAATTCCTGAAATGCCTCTCCCCTTTCCGTTCCCTTCCTTGAACACGCAGGAAGTTCTCAATTCAATACAACAGACTGCTCCTGGAAGTGCATTCAAGCAAGGGGATAATCCTGTGAAAACTCGTAACACAAGGGTCGCTACCCCTCCGGCCGCAGTGAGCTGTACAAATGTTAATGTTCAAAAAACTGTAAATGTGGGCAAAGAACCAGAACCATCTACAATGAAAATGGAAATAGTAAAGGAAGAACCAGATTTGAAGAAGGATGCTGAGCTGATTGTTTTGAAGAAAGAAGGTGAGAAAAGGGTGAATGAAAAACCAGACAACCTTCCTCCATTGAATTATTCCGAGATATCTGGGTCAGGAGGCAGCAAGTTTTACCGCTGTAAGAATTGTGGTCAGACGCTTTGTTCATTTGAGAGTCTTGTAAGTCATTGGAGAGAGTGTGCTACCAAGCCACCATCGTTTCCTAGCCGGTTAAAGCACTGTTTCCCATTAGAGCCAGACGAAGAACTGGAGCCGGGAGAGATCAGACCCTTGGTAGGGCAGACTCTTCAGAATGCACTCGAAGTTATGAACGCGGTGGCAAGGGGAAACGGAGAAACTCCAGACCTAGACAAGTTGGATATGGACAGTGATGATACAGATATTCTTCTTTCTCTGACATGTCCGGAGGAACCACCAAAAAAGCCACTGGGTAAGATATCCAAGAAGGAATTTCCGGCTCAATCCTTACCAACTTCTTCTGAAATTTCTAAAGACAATCTATCCAGTGGCTGTCATAAGAAAATCTCATGTCTGCAGATGAAACAGGATGCTATGTTGAAAGACAACAGGGAGACAAAAACATCAGCAAGTGCGGCACTGGAGACATCTGTGTCTTCAAAAGCCAGTACTCCAGTCTCAGCAGTGGACGATGAAGACATGACTGACAAGGAAGACGATACTCAGTCTGATTACAGTGGGGATGGAAATGGGTCTGACATAAGTCGAGAAGCACCTCCCACATTACGAGACAGAACTAGGTTGAAGCCTATTCAAAGTTTCATCAATGAATCCTTTGTTTCTCCTTACGCCAGAAGTAGTAATGTACCAAAGACACCGCCCGCAAACAAGGAAAGAAGTGAGACAACTGAAAGCGATATTGAGGCAGACAATGGTAACTTCAAATGCAAAGTGTGTGGCAAGGATAACAGAAGTAAAAGAATTCTGATCCAGCACTATGCTGGGAGGCATCTGCAGCCATACACGATGAAAACACTGACAGACGGATCGTCTTATTTCTGCCACCTGTGTCAGAAAACGTTTAGCACATTTATGCACTACATGCATCATGTCCCCAATCATGGAAGTGTCATTATGAAAAAGATGGCTCAGTACTCTAGCTCCTCACCCAGAAAACAACACTGGAGTAGTAGGATTGCTGCCTCGAGGGGCTTTACCACCAACCGGGTAACAATCAGCCCCAAGCAAGCCAAGGCACTTCAGAGCAAGCGGAAGGCAGCTAAGTCTGTCCGTCAGCGTTTGAAACGGTTTCTGTCAGGGATGTCCGTTGCTTCCCCATCAAAACCTTCATCAGGTCCTAATGGTGCCGATAGAAAGACGAGATTACAACTGAGACTATCTCAAAGTCCTAAACAAAGGTTGCAAGAGAACGTTTTGAGGAATAGATTGAAAAGCAGAGAAGGGTTTTCAAAACGACGTCTGGCATTATCTGAAAATGAGGACTCGTGTGTCTCCTCTAGTCCCTATGTCAGTGACATGACTGATGAAGAGTACAATGCAAGTGAAGACATTGATAGCGATAGCACACTGAATGAACCTCCTCAAACTCGCAACAGAAGCAACAATGCAAGTGAGAACATTGATAACGATAGCACTCGTAATGAACCGCCTCGAACTCGCAACAGAACCAATAATGCAAGTGAGAACATTGATAGCGATAGCACTCGTAATGAACCGCCTCAAACTCGTAACAGAAGCAATAATGCAAGTGAGAACATTGATAGCGATAGCACTCGTAATGAACCGCCTCAAACTCGTAACAGAAGCAATAATGCAAGTGGGAACATTGATAGCGATAGCACATTGAATGAACCTCCTCAAACTCGCAACAGAAGCAACAATACAAGTGAAGACCTTGATAGTGATAGCACTCGTAATGAACCCCCTCAAACTCGCAACAGAAGCAACAATGCAAGTGAGGACATTAATAGCGATAGCACATTGAATGAACCTTGTCGAATTCGCAGTAGAAGCAACAATGCAAGTGAGGACATTGATGGCAATGTCACCCTAAACAAACCTCGAACTCGCAACAGAAGCAACAATGCAAATGAAGATGTTGACAGTGATAGCACTCTGAAAGAACCTCCTCAAACTCGCAACCGAAGCAAATCTGCTTCAGGGGCTGATGCAAAAATTGTGAAAGGATATTTTAAACTGAGTTCCAGTTTTTTAGCCCAACATCCTGAATTGAATAATACAGCTGACTTTCTGCCTTGTGTTTCTGTTTGTCGCTTGACTGAAAATGAGTTACAAAAGTTCACAAAATATGAAGAAAATGATGCCAAAGAAGAAGTTTCAAATTATGAACCTAATGATGTTAGTAACAAGTCTGATTGTTCTGTTCCTATTGAAGTAATAGATTCTAAATCACCCCCAATGAATAACACGACCGAAGTTTCAATTTCAGAAACAAATATAACAGCCTCCACATTTGCTAAAAATCCTTTGATCAATTTTCAATCATCTTTTGAAAGTTACATCAATGACACAGGGATTGTAGGGAATGACAAGAAGAGCAGAACCGCACGTTTTTTGGGACCGAGGAACAGTGGAAGAACACAGGAAGAATGTTGTTCAAAACCAGGACAGAATGCGGATGGCAATGCTAATAATATTGGTTGTGCGGCCAGTAAGAGCGTTTTAGATCTGTCCGACGATGAAGATGACAAATCAGATCTCTCTATCTCTTTTTCGTCCGTGGTCAAACGTAGGTGTAGTGTCAATCTAGGCCAGAAGGTCTGTGTCCTACCAAGGAAAACCCCTCAGGAAGAGGAAAGTCCAGACTTGGATACTTGTCAATTAGCAACGGCCACCAAGAAAAACGATGTCAATCATGTCAAAGGGCCACACACACTTCCATCCTGTGCTGTTATATTAGAGAGAGATGAGTTGGTGGAGAAGGAAGTATCGAGTGCTGGAACATACGTTGTCAATTCATCAACCGAATTGGGCGCAGGCAATCCGATGTCTTTTTTAGGGGTTACCGGTCAGCAGCTAACAAAAATATCTGACAGCGATTGTAATGAGTCAGTCACCAAATCTTCAGGTGAAATGATAGCTGCTCATGTTGAAGTGGATGACACCATCCCTTTACCCAATGTGGATTTAAAGCTGCAGTTGGAAGATAGTGCTGACCGTGCCCAAGGACAAACAGACAGTGAGCAGACGTCACATGCGATCATTGATGGAGATGAGTCTCCTTCCATTACTGTTGTGTCCAACAGTCGTGTGGACAAATCAGAAGGTACCTCTGTCATCATTATGGATACTCCCAATACACAGGATTTTTATGATGCAAACTTGAAATCGCAAGCCAGTAATGTAGAGACTATTGAAGTGCAACCTGCGAAAGGGGATGATGGGAACATGAACCCTGATAAAGATTTAGTACTTCCATCTTCTGTTATCTACAATGCTGCGAGTGCTGATCACAGCTCAAAGGGGGTGGAAAACCCAACTGTGTATCTTTCCCCCGATGAGATATCGGCTGACATTGATGAATCAATGAAGAATGATGAGGCAAAAGGAGAGCAGAATCAAAGGCTGATGATTTCAAGCAATTCAGATGGCAATGAGAATGTTTTTCTTAGGCAGGAAAACATAAATTGTGCTGGAAATCTGATTGGCCTGCATGATGAAACAGTTTCAGCAGAAAATTGTCACTCTAATGGCATCCAAGGTAAAACTGATGTCAAGACAGCTAGGGTGGAAGAGGAATATTCCAGAGGTGAAAACATCTCAACTGAAAGCATAGAAGTACATGCTTGGGACAAAGACAATACTGTGATTGAAGGTGAGGGAAGTGGGGATATAGAAGTTTGTGGGGTTGGCCAATTTGCTCCTTCAGCACATCAAGAAGGTGGGAAGGATTTGGATAGTGAGAACATTGGTGCTGATGCTAGGGGCCAAGTAAGGGTGACAGATTTTACAGAGGAAGTCACTGGTCAGATAAGTGTATCCATGGATGATAGGATACCACCTCAAGCATCGGGGGAAGATGAGATCGTTACTGATTGTGCTGTCAGGGCTGGAACATCTGATGTTGATGTTGATGACACATGTGTCACTGGTAACAAAGATACCAAAGAGAGAGTTGGAGACTGTGGTCGTGGTATAGGTGGTGAAAAAGCTCTCGTAGAGGAGGAGGAAATTCATGCTCAAACAGAAGCAGTGACTCCGACACCCAAGGATGGGTGTGTTGAAGAATTAGACTGCATAACCAGAGTGTGTGATGACATTCCAGGGGACAGTGACGTTACTCCAACTGTGAGCAATCTACACCCATGTGACTATTCTGTAGAGGATTCCTTTGTGTCTGTGTTTGCTGGTGGAGAAAAGGCAGAAGACGAGCAATCAGACTTTAATGATCCATCAACTGGATTCAAAATGGATATTTGTTGTGACACTGAAGAGAAGCTTGAGTGTGGAACCAAAGAGAATGGTTCAGTTCCAGATGTTCAGTCAGAAAGTGTGGAGTTAATTAATGACATTGTTGTCTCATCGAAGACTGTTTTAGACGGTTGTCTGGAAGGAGAACAATTCTGTATGCAAGAAAGGAAAGAAATTAGTATACTTGATAATAATGATGATGATGATAATCAAATACTTCATACTGAACAATTAGAGAGTCAGCTGAGTCCTAAATTGAATGAACCAGTAGCGATAAATGACGATATATGTATTGATGACATTGAAACGGTTCATACCGAACAAATTGAGGCTCATCCGAATTGCAAATTAAACGAATCAATCGCAGGATGTGACATTGATGACATTGAAAAAGTTCATATTGTACAAGTAGCGGCTCATCTGAGTCCCAAATTAAATGAATCATTAACAGGATGTGATATTGATGACAATGAAAAATTTGATACTGAACAATTAGAGGCTCAACCAAGTCCCAAATTAAATGAATCAATAACAGGAAGTGACGTTGATGACATTGGTGATATTGATGACAATGAAAAATTTGATACTGAACAATTAGAGCAACCAAGTCCCAAATTAAATGAATCAATAACAGGAAGTGACGTTGATGACATTGAAAAAGTTCATATTGAGCAAATGGAGGGTCATCTGAGTCCCAAAGTAAATGAATCAGTAACAGGAAGGGACGTTGATGACATTGAAAAAGTTCATATTGAACTAACAGAGGCTCATCTGAGTTCGAAATTGAATGAACCATTAACGGAAAGTGCCATTGCAGATGTTGAAATTGATGACGATGAAAAAGTTCATACTGCACAAATAGATGCTCATTGTAGTCCCAAATTAGATGAATCAATAACGGGAAGTGACATTGATGACAATGAAAAAGTCTATACTGAACAAACAAGTCCCAAATTGAATGAATCAATAACAGGAAGTGCCATTGAAGATGTTGAAATTGATGACGATGAAAAAGTTCATACTGCACAAATAGATGCTCATTGTAGTCCCAAATTAGGTGAATCAATAACGGGAAGTGACATTGATGACAACGAAAAAGTTTATACTGAACAAATAGAAGCTCATCCGAAACCCAAATTGAACAAATCGGTAATGGAAAGTGACATGGAAGATGTTGATATTGATGACAACGAAAAAGTTTATACTGAACAAATAGAAGCTCATAGGAGTCCCAAATTGAACGAATCGGTAATGGAAAGTGACATGGAAGATGTTGATATTGATGACCACGAAAAAGTTTATACTGAACAAATAGCTCATCCAAGTCCCAAATTTAATGAACCAGTAACAGAAAGTGACCTGGGAGATGTTGATATTGATGACAATGTTCAAATTGAACAAATAGAAGCTCATCCAAGTCCTAAATTGAAGGAACCTATAGCGGGAAATGACATGGAAGATGACAATGACTCTCCTTCCAATTCTGGCATGGCAAATGATGTTGGAAATTTCAATATTGGCTCGCCCATTTTCATGAGTGTAGTACAGAAATCTAATCTTACGGAATCCCCTGGCCTGTTTCTGCCTTTGAAGCTGACAGATGAGGTCCTTCAAGAGGGAAATTTCAGTCCTTGTCAACCAGAGGAGGCGGTGACTTGTGGTGAAATGTCTGGTCACAATCATCCACAAATCAACAATGGCAAAGAGGAGTTTGTTCATCGTCTTGATGACACTGGTATGCAATCTAAACGGACTGAAGGACCAATTATGCCTGGAAATTATGACGTTAAAAGGGATTATGATTTGATGTTGACACCGGGGGAGAAATGGACAGACCAGATAAGAAGTGATAAAAGGATAGAAAATGTCAGTGAAACCATATCACAAGGGAATGATGGTCTTTGTGACCAAACGGTTGTGATTGGCAAACATGTGTCTGTAGAGGATGGAAAAAATGAAATTGAAATGACTGTTAGATATACCGACCAGGAGAAAGACTTTAAAGGAATGGAAAACAAAAGAAGTATTTCTGTGAGTTCAAAATGTGACACGGGTACAACTGAGAGTGTGAAAGACTTGATCAGTGAAGTTGGTACTACAGAATGTGACACCTCTGAATGTTCTGGTTTAACGCTTTCTTTGGACAGTGCTAGTAGAAAAGACAATGCACTTGAAAAGAAATGCTGTGAGGGAGTTCTTACTGATACCCATGAAGAAACTGAGATTTTACCCGAGCATTTGTATACAGATGACAAAAATTTACCTGGGAATTCTGAAGATTTGTGTCATGTGGAAGTCTGTGAAAAGACCCAAATCTGTGTGCAGGGGGGTGCTGAAAGGAGAGAACTTGATGAGAATTATGGTGTGAGTAAAGAGAGTGGCAATCTCTGTGATGGACAAAATCAAAAACAGGAAATATTTAAGATGGCTGTCGTCTGTGAGGAAAAGAGAAATGTAGAAATTAGCAAATTTGAAGAAACTTCTGATGATAAGTCAAAGCAGACTATGAGTGGTGACCTTGATAGTGAAGAGAAGGGATTCAAGGAAGAATTCGGTGTCGACACTGGTCCACAGACAGAAATGTCCTTTGTGAAAGGTGTTCCTACTATTCCTAGGGTGGATGGAGAAAGTAGTGTGGATTCAGATAGCAAAGGAATGGACTCTGGAAAGTCTGAGGATTCTTTTGAAGGCAATGGGCAAAGCAGGCAAGAGGGACTAGATGAGATAGAAAGTGAAGGTAACCAAGGAATTTCTATTGTAGCACTCTCAGGAGATGAGGCCGTGGCAAGCATAGATGAAATAGGTGAACCTCATGTTGTGACTATGGAGGAAGATTCTTGTTCAAAGGAAAGTGTTGCTTATGAAGAAATTCCGACTTATACTGAGGAGATGAAAGAAACAAACTTGAAGGACGTTGATGAATCACTTTCAGATGTTGATGAGAGTAAAGAGGATGAGAGAATGGACAATGAAATTGTTATAGAGGTTGTTGCAGAAGGAATTCAATGGATTCAACTCAGGGAGGCTAACAGAGATGAAGAAATACAAAAGGTTGATGAAAATGAAGAGGTCATAGAAACGGAGAATAACGACACTGAAATTGTTGTGGAGAAAATTGCAGAAGAAGGAAAGACATTGGTTCATTGTAGGGAGGCAAGTGAAGATAATGAAATGAGAGAAGTTGGTGAGAATATACATGTCACAGAAATAGATAATGATGACAATCAAATTGTTATGGAAAAGGGTTCAGGAGAGAGAAATTATTTGGTCCATTGTACGGGGGCAGATGAAATGGGACAGGTTGACGTGATTGAAGATGCCAAGGATATAGAATATCATGACAATGAAAATATTGAAGATGCCAAGGATATAGAATATCATGACAATGAAAATATTACGGAGGCAGGTTTAGAAGAGGGAAACAATTTAGATTTTTTTCAGGATGCAAATGAGCAATGTGAAAAAAGAAAGCTTTGTGAGAAGGAGGAGGACTATGGTACCAGTGAGCTTGTTGAGGAGAAGGATGCCGATGATGTTGATGATAAGGATGCCGATAATGTTGATGAGAAGGATTCCGATAATGGTGTTGATGAGAAGGATGCCGATAATGTTGATGAGAAGGATGCCGATAATGTTGATGAGAAGGATGCCGATAATGTTGATGTTGATGATAAGGATGCCGATAATGTTGATGAGAAGGATTCCGATAATGGTGTTGATGAGAAGGATGCCGATAATGTTGATGAGAAGGATTCCGATAATGGTGTTGATGAGAAGTGTGCAGAGGAGGAAAACAATTGGGTCCAGTGTCAAGAGACAGTCGAAGATGAGGAAATAAGAATAGAGGATGAGAAATGCATTCATTCTAGTTTGACAGATGTAGAGGTCGTTCAGAGCAAGACCGGCACTGATGAGTATAGAGTTGAAAATGTAGTACAAAACCTCCCCTGTTGTGATGACAAAAATGACATTGACAATGGGGCAGTGTGTAACATAGGTACCGGTTGTAATGCTGAAGACAACGTTTATGACCATGGCAGTGAGAAGGTTCAAAACTCTGTTGTGATGGATGAATCAGATGTTGACATTTTAACATTAACCGAGACGAGTGTGATGGATCCTGGGACATACAGTGACTTCATTAGTAGAGGTCTAGACTGTACCAGAGAAAGCCACGATGACAGTCGTAGAGTCAGTGAGAAAAACTGTGATGGAAATGTGGACTGCATACATGAGAATTTGAATGGTGCTGACAATTGTATCAACAGTGATTCCCTTTGTCAAGACCAAAAAGAATCAAACTCAGACTTGGACAGGGATGGTCATGATAAATCATCTGGGATAACAGTTGAATATTTTGGTGTGGCCACAGGTACCGTCATAGATGGCAATGAGGACATCTGGGCACCACATTTGGATAGTGATCAGAATCAGGAAGGATCAACGCTCTTGAGTCCTATAGAGCGGTTGGACAAGAAAGAGGAAGCAAAGGATGCAGCAGAAAGTCCCAAACAACTTACAACATTGATGGAGCTGTACCATGGTTCTATTTGGCCACAGTCTAGTCAGCCCAGCGGAGAAAGTCATGGTGGTGACAAAGTCGAGGACATTGAAGATGGTGATGATGCTGATGAAATAGAAATAGAAAATGGGGGGAAGATGGAAGAAACTGTGACATTTGATAAAAAAATTGATGGTGTTGAGAATGAGGCAATACAAGAAGACCAGAGAGAAGAGAAATTTCAGAATAATTTGGAAACAGAAGTAAGTATCGCTGAGCATATCAATAGTGAAAGTATCTGTTTGGAAGGCAGCCATGTAGATGAAATGAGTAATGAAGCAGGAAAAGTTATGGATGGATTACTGGTTGAGAAGATAATGGGTGAAAGTGAAGGGAATGAAAGAAGTGATAAAGTGGAAGGGAATGGTAAAGAAGGATTTAGAAACGAAGAAATTGAGGATACCTGTTTCAAAGCTCAAAGCCATAATGTGAAATCTGAACTCTGTTTGGATGTAGATACTGCAGAAACAAACCAAACAGTAACAAGCTTGTCCGATAATGTAGGAGAGAGTAAAGATGTAGGTGATCTCTATGAGAATGGGAAGGCAGAGGATTGTTCCATATCAAATTCCAAAGAGATAGATGGAAGTGCGGCCATGAAGTATGACGAGGATAAAGTGGTGGGGAAACGCAAAGCTTCCCCCTCCCCTGGAATGGCTAGGAAACGGAAAAGGAACAGTAGTTATAAAGTCAGCCCTACTTTGAGGCACAAGTCTGAAAGGATCAGAGGAAAATTGATAGAAGAAGAGAAAAGGAAAGAGGAGGCAGATATCACTATGACTGAAGAGAAAACTAAAGGAGTGAAGGAGAAGGAAGAGTATGAGAACAAAGTGGCAGAAAACGATGCTCCGTTGGTTGGAAGTGAAGAAGATGATCTGAGCGATTACAATTTGGTCATAGAAGAAGATAAAAGGTTCTCATCAGGTCACTTCCATTGTTTTAAATCCCATCAATCATCCGGACATCTGCCTTCTTTTCCTGCCAAAGACGATGATAATGATGTGTTGGATGGAGATTCAGCTAATAGAAACACCCAAGAAGGAGAAAGGGTTGAAAAGAGTGTGAATGACATGAAGGAACCAAGTTCTGGGTCTGGTAGCAAACCCACATCACCAGATAATCTAAGTTGGCTTGAAAGGAAGAAAAGGGCATTAAGAGAGAAGACAGACCAAACACCTTTTACTTGGGATCTTGAGGAACACGAGAGTCGAAACAAATCCACAAAGACCACCATATTACTTCAGATGGAAAGTAGTCAGCAAATCAAGGCAAGCAATGGATCTTCCCTCCAAGGACAATCTAAGACACAAGAGACGCCGAAAAAACCCAAGTCGGTACGAGCAAGCAAAAGAGCTCGGGAAGTAAGTGTTGAGCCACTGCAATCCTCAAGTCCAGTGACAAAGATTATAAGAAAGGAGACAGCTTCTCTGTCTAAAGACACTCCCCATGCTAAATCCCAACAGAAGCCACAACCGTATTCACCTATTCAGATTCAAATGGTGTCAAAATCACCTTATACTGATGCACATGTTCCTATAACATCAACACCTATTCAGAGGAGAGGAAGGGGAAGACGTAAGGCTATCCTGCCAGATAAACTAATCACCAGCTCTAATAGCAAAACAATTTCTTCTAAAACTATGGACAAAGATGTTTCAGGAAACTCTGCTACATCAAAGACGACAGCAATGCAAACTACAGAAGGTACAGACAGTAATGATCCCAATGAAAGCTCCCGTTTCATAGCTATGGATGATGACATTTCTTTCAACACTAGAAGTTTTTCCCCATCATTCACCCCAAAAAGCAAATCAGATATTCAACAAAAGAAGAATGCAAGTGATCCACCCAAGAAAAGAGGTCGGCCCAAAAAAAGGTCCCTCCCCACAGCGCAAACAGAGTCTGACTTATTGAACCCGTTGCAAAGTCCAAAAGATCCCATCCTATCTGATGCACATCCTTCGACTGTGAAAAAGACAGATCCCAGTGATCCCAAACTGAAAAAGGCTGGTTTGATCCCTGTGGCCAAAAGCCCTGGTTTGGTCTCACCTGTCTCTACCTTGGACATAAAGACTCCTTCCTCCTGTGATACAAATGTCAAAGTTTTGAAGAAAAATACTAAGTCTCTTTCTTCTTCTTCTTCACCAATATTAAAAACTGCCAAAGCTTCTAAACAATCCAAAGTATTACAATTAGTGTCTCCAGTGGTTCCAAAATTGTCATCGCCAAAAACTAAATTGAACAGTACAGTCCAAATGGCCTCAGCCACAAAAAAGAGAGGTGGTCGCAAGAAGAAGGACAGTGATAATGTAGGATGTGGTGGTACAGTGGCTGAAGTGGGTAAGGAATCAACTGCTGCTGTGGTTAAACGGAGAAATCCTACAGCAGCCAGAAAGCATTTTGATTTTCCCAGACTTAAATGCGGTGCAAAACAATCCACTACTAAAACTACGGTTTATAAAGTGGAACCGCTCCCAGTGCCCTCTGTCAAGACTTCTCCAGGAGACCTGACTGAAATTTCTAGGACCTTGCACACTCCTTTACCCTCAGGGGTGACTCATGTTAAATCCAAGAAGAAGGCACCGAGCACTACAGCTACAAAATGGAAAATTGATAAAGAAATGAAACCTTCGTCCAATGTGAAATCTAAACAGCGTCTTGGCCCAATATCCTTCAAACGAACTTAAATATGATGTTGGTTTTGCTGATAGTGATATTATTTTGCATGAGATGATTTATTAGTATTATTAGAGACCTTGGTTTGCGAAAAGAATCAGTTTCCATACTATTGTTTGGATCTTGATTGTTTATCTAGTATCTAATGGCAATGGCCTTCATAGGTACTTTAGGAGGAGAAAACAACTGCACGATTGTTATCTTTGATGTAGTAGTAGTAAATAGTAATTTTCATTCTTCACTAAAAAAGGAAAATAGGCAATGTTCAACGTGGGTGAAATGGAGATTTCTTGTGTCTCAAAATAAGAATTGTGCACCAATACTACAGGGTGTCCCAAAAAAAAAACAACAGGAACGGGCAAAATCGATATAACTTTAGAATGACGAAAGCAATCAAATCAAAACTTTGCATACTTAATTTAAATATATCCAGGGACACAAATGATCTCAAAGATTTAAAGCCATACAATAAAAACTTTAAAAAATAATATGCATTTTTGAAATAAATTTTTTCAGATAAAAGCACACAAAGTTGAGTTTCAAATAAAATGGCACTTCCTTAAAAACAGGAAGCTAATTGATAAAATTCAAAAAATTTGTAACTTCTTTAAGAAGAAAAAACCTGGACAATGCAAAACCCCACACATTCAGAGCATCCCTTGCTGTCCAAAAGAACTGTTTCGACCAGTGCTTTGTAAGCATGAACTTTCCCTTGGTGAATTATCCGTAAAACTTTCATTGTTAAAAAAAACCGATCCACCCAAATTGATATTCTTCAATGACAATGACACTGACGGTTTTGTTTATTTGAAACTGAAACTCGCATTTTATCTAAAAATGACATTTTTTTCAAAAATGTATATTTTTAAAATGCGTTATGTAGTATTGCTTTGAAAGATCATCTGTCCCCCCTGGATATATTTCGAAGTGTTCGAAGTTTGATTTGATTGCTTTACTTTCATCATTACAAAGTTGGGATGATTTTGCCAGTTCCTGTTTTGTTTTTGGGACACTGTATACAAGTATAAGGATACATGTTGTAAAGATGCAGTGGTCAGACTTGACCTATAAAATTTGTTTTATATATTGATATGTGGTAGCCTAGTGGTCAGCACATCAGACTTCAGGCGGCGTTGTCCAGGATTCGATTCCTTCCAGGGCACATGTTTTTTTTTCTTGGGCAAAAAAGTTCACTCCAATTGCGTCCCTTGGCACTTGGTTCAGATGAAAATGAGTACCTGGCCTATTAAGAAAGCATTTTCTTTGTCCTAAAAAATTGTATCTGCTTATGTATACGCCTAACAACAGACTTCAAGTCTTGTCCATTGTGTTTCTGTAATGGCTGTGGCTGGTGGAGAGACTAATTGGAAAGCACCATGAACATGGTAATCACTGTGGATATGAATATGAATATAAGACTAAGTGAAAGTGCCATTTCTATCTATCTTTAATTGCATGGGTGGTATTGATAGATGTCTAAGTTAATCAAGTGATATTGTCGCTGTTGTTAGTTTTGTTATCGAAAAGTTGTGAACATTTATTTGTGACATCCCCTTCAACACATTATTTATAATGTATAATGTAAGTTACCAGTGTTTAGAATAGGACAGGACCTCTGGGTTTAAATTTTTAAAAGGTCATTTCCAATGTACCTGTCTCTAAGTCTAAGTCTACTAAAGCTAAAAATGGGTCAAGAGAACCGTGAGACTGGTTAGTTTTTTCTTGTTTTGTTGTATTTTCTTCTTTAAAAATAGAATAAGATCAATTTATTATACAAAGTTGAGACAGGGAAGGGGTTCTCTGTTCCATATCCAGTCATATAGAGTTAGATTTAGACATGGCCAACATTGCAAATGAAATCATGGTTGGCTAGCTGAATTGTGGCTGATGAGATCATTGCTCTTACTAGCACAGCTATCTAAATATCAAATATGTTCAATTTTTACTATTTAAGTATTAGTAATTAGATATATATGGTGCTTGAGTGCATCACCACATGTCATTACTTGCTTGTCCTAGAGGCTAACAACAATGGAAAATTAGACCTGGGTAGTTTTTTCTTGTTTTGTTGTATTTTCTTCTTTAAAAAAGCTACAACTAAATTCATGTGTTCACATTGTCTCTGGGGAGAGGTGGGGGGTGGTTGGGTTAGAAGTTAGGCTATCCGCTTTGCACTCACATTTTCATTGAACATTATTGTTGGATTGAAGGTGTTGATCCAAGTAAATGCTTTGTGTGTAAGTATGGAGCTATGTATCAATATCATGTCTATACACTAGTAGTTTTTATTTGTAACAGATGACTCAATGACATTACGTTTTGCTTTTTTGTCCTCAAACTGCAACTTGTCTTTATTAATTATGCTTCCTCCAGGGACAATACAAAAATACAATGGAACTTTCAAATTCCAAAATCTGTTCAACCTCAACTACATCATCATAATCATCATATTCATATGCATTTACACTACACACACAAAAAGAAAGAAAAAAAGACAACAAACAACTGTTGACTCTTGATGAATTGCCCAAAGAACAGCAGTGAATGTTATGTTATTATTATGATGGTCATTGTTTGACCATTCTAATATAATTATTTTGATTTGACTTTGACTACAACTACTACTATTACTATTACTACTACTACTACTGGTTGTGGTATTGTTCTAAAAAAACAAAACACATTCTTCTATCTACATTTACACAAGGTAACATTTTTAGATTAATTTTTTCATTTGAAGAAGATGCTGAAAAGTGAGTTAATAATATGTAACCTGAATCATCTCAATCTCTGTGCCACAATCAACAATGGTCACCAAAACTAAAACACAGCAGATTTTTATCACTTTTACTTTTACTGTACCTACCATTACCATGATATTGTTATATTATATTATTATAATAATAAGTATATATTCCTCTTCTCAATAATGTGTTTATTTTTGTTTGTTTACATGAATAAATATGAATTTGTTAAAATCTAATAAAAAGTCATTGGTCATTGTTCATTTCTCACATTCCATTCATGCTGTGTGTGTGTTTGTGTGACTTCAGATTCTTACTAAGTATTATTATTATCTATTGACTTGAATGACTCTGACCTTTATTGCGTTTGAGGTTGAGTGACTGAAACTGAAAATGAAATTAAATTTGTTGCATTTGAATTTGAACCATCAACAATGCGAAGCAAAAGATCACATTCATATCTTTAATGACTCTGACCTGCTACTAAGGCAAGGTAACCATGTTGTTATTATTGCGTTTGAGTTTGAGTGACTGAAACTGAAAATGAAATTCAATTTGTTGCATTTGAATTTGAACCATCAATAATCAATGCGAAGCAAAAGATCACATTCATATATATATATATATATATGACATTGTTTTAATGGGCTTTATGTTCAGTATAATTTGTCATTTTTATCATCAATACTCATCCAGCGATAGCAATCTGTTGATATGTGAGGTACCGTGTGAGTGCCGATGTCAATTAACAACGAGGAATACCCAGCATGTCTACTCATATACTCGTCTCTCGGTACATAATGTCAATAAATATTGTATCATAATTTCTCAGTACCAGACCAGTATCTAATTGAATTTGAATTAGAATTAGAGGTCGATAACCATTTTTGAAAATGGAGATGAAAGTGAAAGGAAAGTAGCGTAGTTAGACAAGTGAACTTCAGGTCGCAAGGTCATAGTCAATGATAGTATTTGATAGATTTCCATTTCCATCCATGTTTTTTTTTTACTTGAGCAATATATGTCATTCACTCCAACTCCAATTGCCTCACTCACCTCGAGTGTAAATTGTAAATGAGTTACCTGGCTGATTAGACAGCATTTTCTTTGTCCAAAAAATTGTTACACTACTACATGTGCCCAACAGTAACATAAACACACCAACACAGTACCTCGCCCACATGGCATGCTCCTCCCCAGTTAAAAAAAAAACAACCCACCCGGGTAACATCATTTTATTACTTTATTGGTTTATAATTTATATGAGAATGACAATTAACTACCTGCTTGTTGTTGACAAACCAATAAGTTATAAGTGAACGCTGTCCTGCTCTTTTCTTTGTCTTCTGTGTCAAGACCCACTTTCCTTTGGCAGGGGTTGGGGGCTTGGCAGAGCTGGACTAATAATGGTGCAGACTTGCCAGGGTCCCTACCAAATCAATGGCCATCCCCCATTCAGTGCTTTGTGCGACTTCATCTATCAGTATCAGTATCACTATCAGTATCAGGGTCACTTGCTATCTTGACGAACTGAGTATTTTAGTATATAAAGGACGGTAGAAAATCCTGGGTGGGGATCAGGATGCAGTTTGGGGAATGGTGGCTATTATTATTATTATTTAATTTAGTGTATTTGTACTTTTTTGTGACAGATGATTTTTTTTTGTTTCATCTGTCTGTTGAGTGGCGTTTTTTTTACGCTTTTCTTTTTTCAGGAAATTTGCTTCTGCTCACTCTTTTTTTTTTACTTGACGTGTCATCTTACTGTTTCGCAGCGCGATATGACTTAAACTTAAATGTGTCGATGTTCCTTCTTTAAACAAACAAACAAGTAACAGTAACCGGCTGCAAGTATTATCCAAAGTCTTCTTAACCGTATTGTATTGTTAGTCCTTTTCAGTGTTTAGGTCTAGGTCAACGACGGGAGCCCTTGAGTAAGAAAGAGGGTATTTGATACATACCAATTACCAGGAGAGGAAAAAATACATGTGTCATTTTTTATGACGCTGAGTTGGAGTGCATCATGGACGTGAGCTACTCCTGTCCGACAAAGAGTAAGTCCTGCAACTGCAAGAGCCGTAAATCTCATCATAATCATAGTACAGGACTGGAGCTCATCTCGTTTCCTATAATGTGAACCGTACAAGTAGGCCTACAAGTAATAGTAATAGTAGTTTCCTGTTGCTACAATCAGGATAGGTCGCTGGTCTTTCGAAGATTACTTTCCCCAGCAAACTAGTACTAGTATTCTGTTCAATATTATTATTTACACACCTAGGTCGGGTGAGGCAATGGAATGGGCGAACATTTTCTTGCCCAAGAAAAATACGAAGTGCCGCAAGTGGGGCTCGAACTCGAATCCCACTGGACCTCCCAGTCCAAGACTGATTGATGAATATTAAAACAATATCACATCTTTTACCGTTACACCTTTATATTGTGTTGATAAATGTTGACTTTGAACTTACTTACACTAAGGAGCACTGTTACAGTCACATAGATTTGAACTTGTCTTCCTTTTGACACTTTGCAACTAGCTTGACACTAGACACGCTGCCAGCCATCCTAGCAACACTACACCACCTGTCTCTTCTGTAAATACAGTCTGGAAATTAATATGATTTTATACACATCTCTATTGCGGTACAGTTTATTAACCTTTGCCGCCACTTGCTACAACTACAACATACCATATTTGCCACTTGCTACAACTACAACATACCATATTTGCCACTTGCTACAACTACAACATACCATATTT
>JAUELH010332114.1:0-14432 GCA_031471375.1 Hermissenda crassicornis | reverse complement strand
CATTTAACTAATCCTGTTATCTTGAATGATTATTTTCCACAGAAGAAGCGGACGTCAGTCAGGTCAGCGGTGCAGAGATGAATGTGACTATCGAAGATGTAACCAATGACCTGGAGGCACAGAGCAACCTGGAGGTGACCACCGACCACCACATTGCTGAACCCGACTCTTTCAACCAGGTCAGTTATTGCCTTATTTTGGAGATCTATACACGTTTTGGACTTCCTGAGTTCATGACAAACTTATCTCTTTTTCTTCGCACTAGACGCTTTTGATAGTATTTACTTTTGTGCACTCTTTTATCTCAATTCACCCTCTGACCACCTCTCAGCACTCTGGTTTATTTTATTTTGATATACTGTCTACCTTGCATCTTAACACTTTGCTGAGGTTTTAATGTGAAAAACCCCTATTTTGCAATGGGTCTTGGCAAAGCAAGAGCAACAAAAAAGAGTTGGTAAATTCTAGCTGACTCACTGCTGTAAAATGAATGTGCCAATCAATAGTTAAATCAAGGAAAGTCATTCATGAAGATCGGGAGAGTAGCTAGATAATGATTTCCTCCCGCTGCAATATTACCATGTAATTTGACTCGAGTCGCTTCTCGCACTGAGATAAGGGACTTGAAATCGATTTGAGTCATTTCCCGAAGTGTGAATTTATTTTAAAGGTATCTTTTGGGCATTAAATAAATGTATTAAAGATGCACAGACATGATATAAGAAGTGCTGTCATTGTAAAGGGTGTCTGCATTATACATCTTATGCTTTGTGATTTCAGGACAGAGTACCCATGAATAGTTTGTTAGATCAACTCCTGCATTCTCAAGATTCTGATTCACAGGTGTTGACGGAAATGACCATTTCACAAGGTAATGGCGAGAACTGTCTATGTTGAACCAAATGCTCTTGTTGTCACTTTTGTAATTAGACTTCTTAGTTTTCTCCAGCAGTATGTAACCGTATTTCTTAACTAGAAGTGGATGATTAATGGGTTCCCCCTGGCGAGGTTGTTTCCATTGATTGAAATTGAAACTAAAACTGTTATTTTTCATCTGTATGATCTATATTATGGTGAAACGTGTCAAATAAAGGAAGAGATAACCTTGAATAGGACCATCTCTTAGATGTCATATTAGTGATTTCAACGTAACGAATGTGCATGTAATTGTGTGAAGTGTCAAGTGTTTTGGGGTTTTTTCCCATTCATTTATGAAATACAGAAAATCATTTTAATATATTTATTTAGTTGCTATTAGCAATCTTCTGATATTTTCACAGTGATGATTCGCAATGTTTTGTATGTTTGTCATCTTGTTGCATAACTAAACAAAAACAGGAAATGTGGGTGGTTGGAGCGCGTCTCTGGTAGGGTCTACTTCTGTTCCCTCTTTTAACCAATCCTGTCATCTTACTATTTGTAAGCACTATATGACCTATATTGTGTCGATGTGCCTCTCTTTCAACAAACAAAACTAGGAAATGGTTTAGGTGTGCATTGTGAATATATTGACAATACAAAATATTAGTCTTAAAACATAACTAAATGTGGGTGTAAATAAACAGATATAATGAGTTCAGCTGTGTAACAAGATGTCAGCATTTATAAAATGTAGGCTTAGAAAAATAGTGAAAATACCACTTGTGATGATAGAGGATGACTTGTATTATGCAGTGACCGAACCACGAGCAGATGAGCACGAAATCCTGATTGACGTGGAGGTGGAAGGAGATGAAGATGAATACGACAATGGTCATCACAGATCTCAGATGGTCAGCCAGGTGTTGTCTGATGAGGAGGAAGATGATGGTGGTGATGGTGATGACAATGATGACCGAGGTATGTTGTGTAGGGGAACTGTCTCCATTGCTTTCTACCCAATAATAATGAGAAGATAATAATAATAATACTTCATTCGTCCTTCATAGGAAATATTTGTTACAGACGTGTGCATAATTTAATGGGTAAGAATTATAAATTGGTGCCATTCGCAAGTAATGGGTGCTTTTTTTTTGTTTTGTTTCAGATCCAGACAACCCAGATGATGTGTCTGGTGATGATGACGATTATGATGAGGCTGATCAGGAGGAAATGGGAGAAGATGATGATGAAGAGGATGAGGAGGAAGAAGATGAGGATGAGGATGAGGAGGTAAGGGAATGCCATGGAATCATATCACCTCACTTGCTTTTTGATACTCATGTGGTACATGGACACCATCATTTCTATAAACTGAAATTATTATAATGTGAAAAAATGTATGATGTTCTTTTTGAATCTAAAACTTGTTGACTTGCTATCATGTCCATGCATGTAGTCATGAGATGGTTTGAATGTATACCCATTTATTTATTTGCTTGTGCTAGGCCTCAGAGTTGGATGGAGAAGGTGAAGGGGATGGTCTCCATGAAATGCGCAATCCATTTGAATCAGACGACATGATATTCCACATGGATGACTTCCGTGCTAGAAGTATGTGCACAGTTAATACTTTAACTTTTTCTCTGAAAGATTATTATTACCTGTAAACTTTGAAAAATAGAAGCTTTAATTTTAAAATTCAAATAGCCTCTCATTGCTTAATTCTGTCCAAGAATTACTCTCTCTGTCATAGTCCATTTTTTCATATTATTTGAAAAAGCTTTAGATAGCACACCAAATCTTGTCACACAAAGCAATGTGAAGATTGCATGATGTACATATTATGATAACCTCACAGTGGAGCTGGGATTATTTTCTGGGTGAAAACTTATGCACAAGTGGGGACATTTTCTCACTGACACCCCTGAAGTTGAAAAACAAAACAAACAAAAATAATCATAACATGGAGCTTAGTTTCAGATATGGTTTGTGGCACTGGATGAATATTTTATTCCAGGGTTTGTTTTTGAATGGTTGATATGAGTTGCTATTCTTAGAGATGAGAGAGAGGGGGAGTGTGCTCTTTCTTTTCTTTTTTCACTAGACCTATCACCTGACTATTTCCTCCGACTATTTGATCTAGTTGTGTTGTGCTCTCTTTACAGCAAAGATAAAAAAAATAGTTCTCATTAAAAGATTTCACCTTTAAAGTGATTTCTCCTCTCCCCTTGCAGGACGACAAGGCATCTACATCAGCAGCACCAGGGCAGAGCTACAGTTGCCTTTGTCCATGACAGATAATGACGGTGCTAATGATGCCAGTGAGTGGTCATTATTATATGATCCATGCCAAATTTGGGCTATTGCATCTTGCATACCTGGCGCTCAAATGAGCCAATCCAATTGTGCTAGCTTACTGTAGTCATGTACCCAACCACTTTGCAAGGGACATTGCTCATTGATTAAGAGTAATAAAGAAAACAAACCTTGTCAAATTTTTAGCCTGAGCCGACCTGACTTATTCGATAAGAGGGTGCTAGCAATAAATGTCTCAACATTTATGACATGGGAGTTGTTTTCTGAATGACTGGTTAGTTTTGCAACAATCTTTTGCAGGTGGTTGGAGGGCACCTCATTATCTGTTCAATCTTTCAATCAAACCTATCATCTTGCTATTTCTGTGTGTCTTCTCAGCAAACAAAACAAAACAAACAATGGTATTTTCACATTTACCCTGAGGCCATGAATATGATATTAAGTAGAGAAATGAGAATTTGTAAACCAAACCCATCTTTTTTTTTACTTCCCAGCTCTACATGACTCATTATAATATTGTTTGATTGTGCCCTCCTTCAATTAACCAACCAACTAACCAACCATTGGTTTATGCTTGTATCTTCCACCCTCCTTCCCATCACTCCAGGTCCCAGTTTACCGCCCACCCAAAGCTTCATCACAAACTCGCACCCGTTGTTGATGCGACACCAGGATGGTCATGGGTCAAGGGCACACCGCAGTGGACGCTCCAGATTGAGACCCATGCCCACGGCACACGTCAACCTAAGTTCAACGTCAAGGCCAGCTAACACACTCCTACAAAGGTCAGAAGCATTCACATGCACACACACATACACTTACAAGCGCATATTATCTTGTTGGATAATTTGTTTACCAGTGTAATGGTCTCAGTAAATTGTATTTATTAAAACTAAGATCTTATTATTACTCAGTATTGTATGTGGATATGGACTCTTTACAACAAATATATAAATGGTTGAACCAGACAGCTAATTGAGCCACAGTAGAAAGTGTAAACTAGGCAGGTTCAGGCTCAACTGGTGGATACTGAGTCATTGTTCGTAAAACAAAGTTCACTACATGGATCACCTTGAGTGAGTATCAGAATGAGACATGCAATTGATCTTATTATTATAACTTTAATATGTCTTTTAAACCTCACCACACAAAAAAAGGGCATTTGAAACACTTCAGTATCTAATGTCTTGGATCGGGACTGGTTGTCCTTTTGACCTACCATCCTACCACAGGCCTATTAAAGACTGAAGTGTTTTGTATGACAATTAGCAACAACTGTGATAGATTTCACTTGCCACCATAATTCAGACAACGTTATTGTCTTTTATGCGACCTGAACCGCCCCCATGACCACATCCCTGTCCTCTCTGGTGGTACCATCACCGGGCGTCCCCTCTCCTCGAACACCACAACACCCGTCACCACCCCCACCCCTGACAGACTGCTGGGTCCCTCCACGGCTGCTGAAATTCTCCAGCTGACTAGTAATATGGGTGGACAGAACCCTGGAGGAAGCGCCCCGTCACGTGTTGTGTTGGCCGGAGACAACCTACCATTCTTGCAGCGACCAGAGGACGACTCCTTTATTGATGACCTCTTCCAGGTAACACACTGTAACATCAGCACTTTTCAAGCTATTTTTAAGGCTAATAGGGTCTACTTCTTTTCACTCTTCCAATCATTTTTATTGTCTTACTATTTACCAGCACTGTAAGGCCTGAATTTGTGGAAGTGTCAGGAGCATTGGTAGGAAACTTATGAAAGTAGGTTATATTGGATTTGAGTCTTGGCCGGGTACACAGAGAGAGAGATGGACATGTGACCTTTAACCTCTATCACTATCAAGCAGTTATACCTTTCCACTCTCATTAACTAGACTTTATCATCTCATTGTTTTGTTTTCCCTGAAGTGTAATATCTTGTTGATAAATGGCCGATAGTTTCCAATCAGCATATAGTCTTTATGAATGTTGTGTTCTCTTTCAACAAAGAGGAAAATTCCTTGCACTGTATTTATCAACCAGGGCAATATATTTCCCACCAACTGGAAGATCTGTATTTTGGTATCTCCTTTCAGGATTCGGATGACAGTGGTGTACTGTCTTGTATTCCCTCCACATTGACCAGATGGACGGAGGAGACCAAAGTACTGGATGGTGATGGAGTCCATGATTTGGTCACCAGTAAGTCTGATGTTTAATAGATAGTATGAAATAATGACCATACCATAGTTGAATAAAAAGAAAGGGATATAACACATTCCCTCCAAAACTTAACGTCAAGATTCATCAGCTAAGCAATTAAAAATAGAAAACCTTTCACTAGGGGTGTCAAGGATGATGACTTATATTGTGTCAAAGCACTCTCGTTATATCAAAGAAAGAAATGAATACTTATGGCCCAACAGAGTCAAAAGCTGGTAATGGATTTTGCTTTCAGTTCTGAAGCCTGCCTTAGTGGAGGAGTTGGTGAAGAAGAGAGAGGAAGCCCTAGAGGAAAGGAAGGAGAAGAAGAAAAAGAACCCTGATGCATCAACCTCATCTGACAGAGCCGAACTTTCTAGTGACGAAGCTGCTGCAATGGTGAGATTGTGTGTGAACTGTGTGGGAATATGTTTGACAAAACCGCACGGTTTAATTCCTTCAGTCGCAGGATTGTAAAAACACAGTGCCATTTAAACAATTTTAAAAGCACTGTTCAATCTATTTGTACTACTTATCACTTTCTGGCACCAAATTGACTTTTGTGTCTAGGTGATGTCTGTTATTTTTTAAAGAATGATTGCCATTGTGATTTTAAACTAGGATAACAAGACAAATTAGACTGAATGTTATGGGGAACGAAGAAGAAGAAGAAGAAAGAATGAGTGTTAAAGGTATGATCTGTATCTGTTTGCTACTTAAATTTGAACATAAGCAAAATTTAGGGTGGTTTGACCGTACAAGTAAAAGATGCTCTCAAAATGTGTGAGGATTCACATTATTCCAGTGTTTGTTTGAACCTATCCCATCATCTTACTACAGTCAAACCTGGATATTCTAAAATTTGTAGCTTGGTCTAGAATGATAACCAGATTTAGAATTACCGGGTTTGACCGTATTTCCCTGCACCATTGTTTTTGATGCACCTGAAGCTCCTCGCCAAGGGGGACGCGTAATGCATCATAGATCATTATTTGGTTATTATTAAATGTCTATAGTTTCTGTTTTCGCAGCCACCCAAGGAAATAGAGGCTACGACAGAGACGGGAGAGGTTGGCAGCAGCCAAGCACAAGGTAAGTGATGCAGTGCCTGCCAGGTTGATACCCCCCCTTTACTTCTCTATCATTGAAAAGATGGCAACCACCTCCTAGAGGTTCTCCTTGTATTCACTCTTTGAACTAATCCTACGATCTTACTATTTCTTAGCATCGTGTATCATCTTAATTGAAATTGATGTCTTTTTTTAAACCAACCAAACAAATGGGTATCATGGGAGTGATTTGAAATCATTTTAAAACCCTTTGTCCTGTGGGGAATCAAAGTTTTAGCATGCAACTTTGTGAACCACTGGACAGTGGGAGTGTGAACAAGTGAAGATAGAGGAATGTGAAACCAAAAGGGTGTGGCTGTGTACATCGTACGAATGTGGCCAGTGGGATAGTGTGTGCAAAGGAGAGAAGAGGGAGAATGTGATGAGACTTATTTACAGTCGGTTCCATTTCACTTTTGTCCTGACTAGCTGCTGAGATGCTGGCGTCTGCCATAGTGGAGCAGGTCCTATCTCCCATGGTGTCAGGCAGCCAGTCTGAGTCAGTGACCAATACCACCACGACCGCTGCCACCAGCAGTTCCACCCCTGCCACCACCACCGCCATGGCTGCCGCCAATACCACAGTATCAGAGTCTACCTACCTGTCTTTCCTAGGAAATCTAATCTCAGAGCCTCGTGCTCCTCCACCGTCGTCATCTTACGGTTCATCACTAGCAGCATCGTTTGCTTCGTCTTTGTTGAGTCAAGGGGGCCCTATGCCTTCCCCCGACCAGCCCATGACTGTCATCACACAGCTGCCTCCAGCTTCTTCATCATTGAACGCCCCTTCTGCCATGACTGCCACCACTAGCCCATGGGGGGTCAGTCAGCCTCCATCATTGTCAAGGCCAGGATTGAACCCCGCCCTGGACTTAGACTCTGTGTTGGGGTTGGAAAGGGTCACCCCATCCACCACAGCCACATGGACTCCACCAGGCGCTCAGCAGCAGCAGTCTCATACCTCTGTAATTAGTCAGTTACTGGATAGCATTGTAATCCCCTCCGCCTCACAGTCAGTCTCTTCCACCACCACAGCCACCAACCAGCCCGTGTTTGCCACCCCATCCTCAACAGCCGCAGAGCCCATGTCTGTTCTCGGCCAGGCTATTCCATCCTGTGTACCGGCTGTTCCATCGTCTGTACCTGCCATGTCACAGGCTTCCTCTCAGGTGTCTAACTCCAGGTGAGTGTGGTTTGTGTCCAATCATTTTACCTTATCTGGGGAGAGTGCCTAACTTCTGTCACTCATCTAACCCTCTCCACCTTTGGAGGTCTTGTGTGGGTCGCCATTTTCTTTCTTCCTCCTTAGGTGAGTTCATAGCGTATTTGTAACATTTGATTTATTCATCTTAAAGTGGAACGGTTCATCAAACCTTTGTGGAATTTACATGGTTGTGGCCCATTTCTAGACTCTAGCCTGGAGATGTATTACTTGTTCAAAAGAATATTCAACAATTCTCAAAAATCTTGACTGCCTCATGGAATTATTCACAGATGAAACCTTGCTAAAATATAAAGTATACATGTTTATATGATACTATGTTTGTTTTCCCTCCCGTCTCCACACCAGCCAAGGGCAGGCAAACCAGCTGAACAACACCAGGAACATCTGTTGGTCTTTCATGCGACAGCTCATGGGAACTCGAGCAACGGGTGCTGGCACCACTGACACCACTGCTACAAGCTCTATGGCGGGTCAGCGGTCTGCTGTCACTCCAACCAGCTCCACCAACCCCTCACTCCCACAGGCTACAGGTGTGTATATGTGTGTTTCACACATTATTTTATGGCAATAGTGTCTACATCAATCAATCGCTATATCCTGAAAATAGAAAGTGGAATTATTTTCATAGAATAAACTAGTTGTTCATTCCTATTTTCTTGCTGTTTTTCCAGTGCTGTATGATCTTGAATGTGTTAATGTGCTAATATCTAGCATCTAAGAAACAAACAAATCTCAATCTCACACTTTCTTATTGCAGACAGACAATGGATCAATGAGCTGATTTTTAGCTAATCCTGTCTTCTTACTATTTCCCAGCACTGATTGTGTTGATTTTCTCTCTTTCACCAAACAAAACATCTGATTTGACAAGGGTTGTGTAGCTTTTGAACTTAATTTTGTCTGGACAGGAAGTAATATTTCTTTTGAGAAATGCAATTATGTTTGCTTTCTTTGTGACTGAATCTCATGTGTGGCAAAAGGCATTAAACTTAATTGTTTTAACCGTAACAAGTTTTTGCTTTTCATTTCAGCAATGGACAGTTCGTTTGTTAATACCATAAGGAGGTTTGACACACGGGATGCACAACCAGAGTTGGGCTTTTCCATGCTCTTCTCGCAGCCGCCAAGGTAGGGACCTGTAATTCAGTAGTGACTACCTGAATGCCTTGTCCTCTGAAAGTGGAAGAAGCAAATGTTTCTGTGAAAGTGCTTTAATGACTTGACATAAAGTATTCAAGATTTAATTCCATGAAGACAGGCGTTTAGGCGGTAACTGACATTTACGGCTTGCCTCCTAATCATCTGATTGAAAGGCTTCAGCAAAGTCTTAGATCTTAAAATGTAAAAATCCTACTTTGATAGACATGCTTGACTAGACTATGGAAACTATTTTAAGTTGATGAACTCGTGCTAGATATGTCAACTTGGCTGTAGTGGATATATATCCATCAATGTACCGCTACATGGTCATTGTTGACTCTACTCCATTACTCTCTTAGAAGGGGTTGTAGGTGGGTTAGTGGCACGGCACGATTACTTGTAACCGGAAGGTCTAGTTTTGATTTCAAGTGAGACGGCCATTTAGAATTTGCAGGGTGTATTGGTTTTTGGCCGGTTTTTAGTCCTCATTGGACTTAAATCCCAGAGGAGTTTAAAGTGAAAGCAGTATTTGGCAAAAGTGAAATGTGCAAGCTTATGGCTGGTACCCGCATACTACATCTGTTCTTCCTTTTGACCAAAGCCATCATCTTGGTGTGATCTATTTCAGCAAATCAAATGTTTCCATTTTGTCATCTCCTAGGAGCAGCAGTGGTGTCACAGGGGCAACACCCCCACTCAGCAACTTGAGTTTTGGATCAGCCATGCCAACAAGCGACGCTGTCCTCATGGCTTCAGAATCTGCAGCACCATCATCCTCTAGCGGTGCCGCTGTCACTACCGTTAGTAGCTCTGGTGCTAGTGCCAGTGGTGCTGGTACCAGCTCCGACAGACCTGATGTAGTTGGAGGTGAGAACTTAACGCTGCATATTGAATATATGGATGTAAAATGTCTGTCATGAGTAAAATATGGATGAAGGAACACTTGGGCATTTTTTGTTGATATTTTATGTCAGGAAAGGGTGCCTATGACTATGGTAGGCTCTACTTTTGTTCTTTAAACCCATTCTTTCATTTTACTTTTCCCCAGCACAGCTTGTACTATAATGTGTCAACATGCTGTCTTTGAGGAAACAAGTTATCACCACAGTATTGTTGTGTTGTGTTACTTTTGAGTGGTTGATATAAAATGTGAACATGAATCATTTTTTCATCCGGTGTCCAGATCCTGAAATACCAGAGGGCGTTGATCCATCCTTCCTAGCAGCCTTGCCGGATCACATCAGACAAGAAGTCATCTCAGAACAGTTGCGTTTGCAGCGAATTAGGAGGCGAGCGGAGGAACAAGCGCAGGCCAGCGTTTCCATGACCAACACGGGTGGTGGCGAGTCTAGTAACATGATGGAGGTGAACCCCGAGTTCCTGGCAGCTCTACCGCCATCCATACAGGAAGAGGTCAGTACCTGTCTTATGCACTCTGATTGTATGTGTGTCCGTAATCACCTCTTATCAACATGAATTTTATTATAACTTATTTTTAGAAATATTTTTTGTATCCTTCATTGTGGGATATTTGTGTCTGATATATGTCCTATTTATTGAACCAAAAGAAACATATTACAGAGAAATTGAGGGCCAGCCCCTAAAGATAGCAGACTTTGTAGAAAAGAGAAAGCTACTTATTTTCCATAAAAACTAAACCAGAAGGTGACTTCATGGCGCAGTGGTAACAGACTCACTTTGTAATCAGGGGTTTGGGAGATCGAACCCCTGGTCAGAAGGTGCCTTAGCCTTCGTGGAATTTACAAGGTTCACAAGGCCCTGTCCCATTTTTTGAGTCCTATCAGGAATGCACTTTAAATTTGGGAGCCCTGTCTTCTACATAACCTTGTTGTTTTGAAAAGGACGCTAAACAACACGTTTAAGAGCTTATAAAACCAGAACAGTTGCTTTTCATCAATATAGGTATTGGCCCAACAGAGGGCAGAGCAGGCCCGACTGGTGGCTCAGCAAACCACAACAAATCCGGACATGCCAGTAGACCCGGCTACCTTCTTCTCCACCCTGCCTTCCTCCTTACGGCAGCAGGTGCTGGCTGATATGGACGACAGTATGCTGGCAGTTCTTCCCCCCGAGTTGTTGACCGAGGCCCAGGAGCTGCGGCGTAACATGGAGAGGCACCGCAGGCGACTGCAGGAGCCTTCCATCATTGGATTTCTCCGGGACTGCGGTAAGGATGGGACAATTGTTAGTTATAACATTGCCAGTGTCTTGGATGTGTCATTTCAATTCTTCAGTTGTATTGAGAATGGTCAGGTCACCTTCATTTTTTGCATTACTGAAGTCACACTGTTGGCCTAATTGCCATTGCTGATATTTCTAATTGAGGAGTTCTTAATTGTTAAAAAACAAAACAAAACAAAACACTACATTGAAAACAATATTGGCTGCTACAGCAGTAAGTGGGAAATTGATTTCTCATGGCCTACAGACAGCCCTGTGGCTAAATTTAACACACTTATTTTCTCAGTTGAAAAAGATTATCCATCCCACACCCCTACCCTGGAGTTATTTGTATTATGATATTAGTCAGCTGGTGAGATGGATCATGATTTTCCTAGTCATGATCTCGACTCAGATGAAGATTTTTATACCTGGAAGTACCGTGCTGGTTGGGATGGTTTTGATGATGCAATAGCCGCTGGTTTGTTTATGCAGTTGATAGAGGTCATGGTATGAAATGATCAATTATTCAAGTTGGAAGAGTCAAACTGGAGAGGGGGGTGTTGTTTTGTCAACTGATTGGACCACAACTACATTTAAGTTCATCAACATTCCCAGCCAGCCTCCCTAGGTATCCATCCTCTATATTGTATAGTTCTGGAGATGTATTTATTTTTATCTATCTAGCCCCGACGCCCCGGCCCACTCCCTGGCCCGAATACTGGGGACCTCGTCTAGTTTCACTTGAGCAAAGTAAGGGTTAATGGAATGGTATATTTATACACACAAGTTATTCCAGGGATCAACACAGGCAAACGTCTAGCATAGCCATTTGTATGTAGGTTTGTTTAGTGTTTATTTGAAAATTTAAGGTGAGAACAATTCTTTTAATATTATTTAGATTTTCTCTTAAAACATGTCGTTATACATGTGAGAGAATTTAGAGAGTACATAGGCTCTACATTGTTTCCTATCGATACATTTGTGTTACTAGCGTAAACTGAGGTAGAGCATAATGTTTTAGGTGCCTTATATGTAGGACAGTGTCAGTATGTTATTCCTGATAAGGGCATTGACCCTTATAATAGGGGCACAGAGACAATTTGTTCTATTCGATGGTGTACTGTGCACTTATCAGGGATAATAGGTTATTTCATTTAACCATGTCTGGCATTTCTCTCTTTAGGGTACAAGACTAGTGTGTAGCTTTGTCAGATAGGGATGTGATTAAATATGATTTGTAAATGATTACATTTTCAGGTCTTGCCAGTCGACTGGGAACGCGGTTTGCCATCCGGGCAGCACAGAGACAGAGTAATCTGTCTTTCAACGTGCGGGGTGGCACAAGCTCCAGCACCCAGAACAAAATCAAGGGTCGATTCCTGCTTGACCCTGAGGCATTGACATGTCTGCTGGTGCTGCTTTTCATCGACGACCCGAAACTTAACACAAGTCGTCTGCATAAACTATTCCGTAACCTGTGCTTCCACGGCCCCACGCGGTCGTGGCTGATCCGTGCCTTGATCTCCATCATCCAGAAAGCCGGGGATTCGGGTGGCATAGCGGCCACCACAGCTGCCTCTGTGGCTGCATCTATCCTCTGTGTGGAGGAGAAGGGATCCACTACCAAAGACAAGGGTAAAGGGAAGAAGTCCAATACCTCCTCCACATCTACACTTGCGTCTTCCACCCTCCTCGAGGCCACCGCCACCACCTCCACTGCCACCACCTCGGTGGCTCCTATGCAATTGGACTGTGGTCTGGCCACACCATCGTCCAGCCAGCAGCGTGCGTCGACCAGCGGCCTCTGGCTGTCGATCAGCCTTGAGGCAGCCCTCGGTTGTCGTGCCAATGTGTTTCAGATCCACAGGACACCCGGAAAAAAGCTGAGCTCCTCGTCAGCTTGTGTGACCATTCACCCACAGGCGGCACCCGTGGTCTGCCGCCACACGCTGGATACGCTCATCTCCCTGGCCAAGAACTTTCCCAGTCACTTCTTGCCTGTGGGCAAGGCTAAGGAGGTGGTCAAGTGCGAGGGAAAGAAGGAGGAGGATAGTAACGAAGTGCCTAAGAAACAACCCCCGCCCCAGCCTACCTCACAGCAATCTCGACCCAACGATGCATCGTCTGCCTCTTCTTCCTCCACCAACGCTGCTCGTGATAGCAGGCCTGAGAATGACTTTTGGAACATTCTTGTACGGTTGGACAATGCCTCAGGCAAAAGCAAGGGGAAAGGTAAGTGTTTGGTGGCCAAAATCTTTGTTTAATGATTAAGAAATTACCTGCTTACGCATACTACGATTGGCTCTGTAGTTAAGATATCATTTTGCTGCTATGAAACTGGGAACATTGTTTTTTTAAGTGCTTGCTTATAAAGTGATAGCAGAAAATGAACATGAGAAATATTTGAGTTATAATGAGATTAGCTGTGTGTTAGAGATTGTGTTTTTGGTTGTAAATTGTAAGACAGGGCTGTTGTTTTTGTGGCAATGGGACCTTTTAGTTTTGGTAGTTTAGATTATCTTCATTGTCGTGTGTTCCAATGATCTGATGAGATTTGTTATGAATACAATTCAATATGCGTGTGTGTCCTACAGGTGTACAGCGCAGTCACAGCATGGTGGGGTCCGATGGAGAACACACAGCCACAGACTACTCCAGTAGTGCCCTGGGTCAACTGATGGGAATGCTACGACACCCCGTGGTCAGGCGCAGTCAATTGCTAACAGACAGGCTGCTACGTCTGCTTGGAATCATCTCAGTCAGCCTGCCAGACAACTGCCGTCCTTCAACGTCATCAGCACCATTCACCTCCTCCACCACCACTACTGCAGCCACCACTACCATAAGTGCTAGCAGTAGGGCCAACCCATCTAGCACCATCACCAACAATGTCGCCCCTACCGCCGCCACTATCACCTCTACCTCATTGGGAGCACCTGTCACTACCAGCAATGCTGGTGTCACTGCCCAGATGTCGGATGAACCAGGTAATTTCCATCACACAGAGACTTTTACTCCTTTGTCTGATATCATAGACATAGCCATGTTTTCGAAATTCCAATCTTTTAATATTGTCAAGATTTCGTGTTTTTATTTTTATATCACGTTTCAGGAATGGTGCCAGTCGCTTGTGAAATAGACAACCAAACTCTTTGTTGTGGAGTTGTGAAGTCTTCATTAATATTTTTTTTTCATAGTGCATGAGTGGTTTTGTTTACTGCTTGTGTTGTCTCCTGAATTGGTGAAAACTGGTGTTGCATACCGATGCTTTTCCCCCATTAGAAACAAAGAATTGAATGAATGCCAAAGTTACGAGCATGATTTATGTTTTGCATAGCCATCTTAGCACATACACCAAAAATTGTATTATAATAATATCGATTTGGCACCTAGTATAAATTTTAGTTACCAAAA
>JAUELH010331004.1:0-10183 GCA_031471375.1 Hermissenda crassicornis | reverse complement strand
CACACCAAAACACTCACTTTATGGGGATTCGCCTGCCCCTATACGGCCAAACCAAAACACTCACTTTATGGGGATTCTTCAGCCTGGGAGGCCTCATGTCACGGATCCCACGCATGGCTTGTAGCGGCGGCTCGTTGAAATACGGAGGCTCCCCTTCAACCATCTCAATGACCATAATACCAAGAGACCAGATATCAACCTGACAGAGAGGAGAGGAGGAGGCCATCAAACAACTTGACATTTTGATCAATTGCACACCAGAAACTAACTTGATCATTGTTACAATCAATGTCAGAGAGTGAGAGAGAGTGAGAGAGAAAATGAATGAGAGAGGGAGGGAGAGAGAGAGATTGAATGAGAGAGAGAGAGAGAGAGAGAGAGAGAGAGAGAGAGAGAGAGAGAAAAGATGATGGAATGAAGAGGTTTAACGTGCATATAAAAGAAATAATTTTCAAATCATGGAATACATCAGGCCTTAATTGCATGTCATTTTGAATTATATTAAGCTGTCACGTAAGGATTGTCAAATAGTTCAAAGCTATCCAATGTCTGTCATGGTTGATCTTTGATGTGCATAGACCAAGTGTGTGGGGTGGGGTGGGGTTTACCTCCGTTCCGTAGGGAAGTCTGGATATGACCTCCGGGGCCATCCAATAAGGAGTGCCAACCAATGACTTCCTCTTTTGAAGGTCAGGGGTCACTTGAGCACAGAACCCAAAGTCTGACAGCTTCACCTGTTGGGAAAAATGACGGGAAACAAACATTAACAATGCCACACATACTTAGGAATCACCGGTGGTTTCGTTTTCTTTCTTTCTTTTTTTGTGTGTTCTTTTTCAATCTGGTTATATCAGAAATCTGGCAATACCAATTGTAGTTGGTTCAGTTGGATTTATGTATTACTTTGAAATGAATATGTTTACTTTTATATTTGTATTTTAACTTTTATAAAAACAATTCTTAGCCAGACTTTTATAGTAGAATTAAGTGTTAAAGTTTGATTGTTTTAGAAAGCACATCGACACAGTTGGGTCATATTGCGCTGGGAAACAGTTTTAAACGTTTTTAGTTTAACGCCCTTTGCAACAGATGAATGTTATTTAAAAGGCGACACCTCCGATTTATAGTCTGTCTGCGATAAGACTGTATTGAGCCTTGAAAATTCAGAGATGTTAATGAAATAACCCAGTGTTACCACCAGGATTCGAACCCTCGACCTCTCGAACCAAATGCGAGTGAGTAACCACTACACGACTGGCTCGGCCTGGGAAACAGTAAGATAACAGGTCAAGTTAAAACACTAGGCAGTAGAAGTAGATTTCTTGAAAACGAAAAGCAAATGATTAATAACTGTATAATATAATAATAATTATAATAATCTAAAAAATATAACACTCAACAGACAAAACTATATCATAGGGTATGGGGCAATGTATGAGTACAGATCATATAAAAGGGGCCTTACCCTCCCGTCATGAGAGAGGAGAATGGAGTCTGACTTGATGTCTCTGTGGATCACGCCTTGGGAGTGCAAATGCTGCAGTGCCTGCAAACAGGCCTTGCACACTGTGGCTATCTGGACCTCGTCCATTCTAATTGTACAGAAATTCAGAAAAACAAATATTGGGTGTTAGTGTTATATAAGAGAGTAACATCGACACATTAATTCATTAGGTGATGGGAAATGGCAGTACGATGAATTAGTTCAATAGAATGAATGCATTTAGTAGACTCGGCCAGAAATGCTCTCACACTCTAACCACGCAGACAAAAATTAATAAAATAAGAATTCATAGCTTCGTTCAAGAGAGACACCCAAAGGAAAAAAGATGAGGAGAAAAAAAAGAAAAGAAGAAACCTGGTTAGATAGGCAGTAATAGAAACCAATGATGAACTATGCAATGTTACACAGTAAGCCACCATTTTAGTTGCTAGTTGTATGATGTGTTGATTTTAAACACCAGTATCCCATGGGGTGGAAACAATACTCTCTCTCTCTCTCTCTCTCTCTATATATATATATATATATATATATACATTTATATACACATATATGGTTATAAATATACACAAAAGTTGACCTTGCTTTGTCAAGCACACAGTTTATTGGGGACAAGGGTACTGACATGGTGTCACAAATATTTGCTGTTGGAAGCCATACGATGTGGGGCAAATCAAACAGATGTCAGGATTAGTTAAAATAGCGAAGACAAGTAGGCACCCTTCACCCCCCATGACAATCTGAGACATTCTCACCTGCTGTGTGTGACAATGTCCGTGAGTGCTCCACCTTCCATGAACTCCATCACAACCCACAGCTCGTCGTTGACAAGGTAGCTTTTGTACATCTTCACAATGTTGGGGTGAGGGTAATCTCTCATCACCACCACCTGAAATCACCAGACATTACAATTGCATTAATTGCTCTCTCACAACTCAATAGCACCTCCATCCGCATCCTTCACCTTTCCGTGTAGGCTTATAGGTGACAACAAATTCATCAATTTCTCCATTAGTCTCTAGTGACTGCTCGTCTCTCAACCCAACCATAGAAATCAAATGGGAATCAAGCCGTAATCAAGTGGCATTTAAACAAGCAGGTGATAAGCCCATTCTAGATAGATAGTGGGCGTGCCACCCCAAGGCCTGGGAGTCTCACTGGTCTCCTTTCACTTCAGATGAGAAGGAACTGAGACCCCCACAAAAATCACAGCATCAAATCAATGCAACATTCGCTTTGTGCTGACATGAATTCCAATAACCTATAATTCCACTGACATCATAATGAACAAATTAGTCAGGATTTTGACTTGGTAAGTATAAAAAGCAGAATGAAACCGAGTTCCATATTGACCCTAACAATGATGATCTTCTTAACAGGTCTTCTTTCTTTCTTGATCAAATACCTTTTGTACCGCATTGCAGTGTAAGGACAGCTTTGATAAGCAGTTGTAATTGCTTTGCATCAAGATTTAAGACAAGCAGGTGATGAGCCCACTTATCAACAGGTATGTGTCTAATTGAAACATTACATGAATGACAACTAATAATGTCGTACCAATCTAAAGCATTATAAAGTAAATTAACGTAATAATGTTGCTACTTGAAAGACAGTATGAAATATAAAAGAGAGAAACAAACACTGTGCCAGTACTGCAGACGGTATACGAACCTCATTAAATAGCAACTCCCTGCGCTGCTGTTTCCTCAAGTCCATCTTTTTCACAGCTATTTGTTTGCCGTAAGACTGGTGCATGGCTGTGCAAACAATACCAGTAGAACCTTCTCCTATTTTCATGAAATTCTCTAAGAAAGCACGGGGATCGCCTTGGTCCACCACGTACTGAAGTGTCCGTCGAAACTGCAAAAAAAGATCAAATCAATTTTGGTAAAATCCAAAATGACGTAATTAACTTTTCTTGTTCAATAGTGCTGAGCGATCCCTGGTTTAAACGCCTGACCGAGGACTAAATAGAAATCAATCAGTGGTGCCGTAACATTTCAATGACCAATGAAACAACAGACACTACCTACGTACGTTTCCTACCCAATGTCCCTCCAACATTCTCTAGGACCTTTCATGAGATGGATAAAATCCCAGCAAAAGTAAGAAACCAATCATCTGTGCCTATATTACAGCCAATAAAAGACTGCAAGAATTAAATAAAACCTAAAAATGAATTCAACCAATCAGCAAACAATTAGCCGTCCGAATCTTGTACTCATTACGCTTTCAAGTCTAGTCTTGAACTAGCGTTCGCACCCCGATGTGATAGTACACAGCACTGTGACAGATCACATTCCAAAGGACACCGCCGTGTCAGCGATGCAATGGATCAAACACAAGTCTCAACCTGTGTTCCTCACTATGTAAAGATCAAAGACATCATGCCGGCCGCTCAACTTGCCGAGATAGCGGAAGATGTGATTTGGGGTGTGTGCTCGATACCCGTTACCACAGTCCGTCACCATCACTGAGATAGAAGACGCATAGCAATATATTTTGTTCCCGAATGGTCGTATCAGAAAAACAAATTTTCCGGATTAACGGCGCGTATGCACACACTTGCACTAATCAGCAAAACAATCGGAATAAATAGAAGTGTGTTTGTGACATTCACTGGACCGAAATGCAGTAGTGAATAATGTATAATAATAACAGGGGGGGGAGTGAAAATTGAATGAGGATCAAGACAAAAGTGATAGAGGGATGCATGCTGCGGGGAATGAAAAAAACGTAGGTGGAGAGGTATAATTTCATGGTACTTCAACATGACACGGGCACATCAGTACATGCGAGGCGTGGGTACGTTAAATACGAGTGGAAGGTTTCGCTTGTAATTGCATGATTTCTAAAACTGAACAAGAGTACACATTCTAGATGACAGTTTAAATTTGTTTGTTGAAAGAGAGTACACATCAACACGACAGTTCAAGCAATTCTGAGAAATACACAATAGGATTGGTTTAAAGTGACCGGAGAGGTAGCCTCCAATCACCGTCACATGATTAACAGAAATCGAGACATGAGAGGTTGAAATACACTCAGATGCGTGTGAAAAGCTCACAAAGACTTGTTTCTACACAGACCATTGATGTGCATGAACTTTTTGAAAACAGTAAACATTTTTTAAAAAGTGATATATTATATCGGGTGATCCAAAATTTCAAACAAATGCCGAACCTAGAGGTAAACCACATGTTTTCTTTCATTCAAAATTTTTTTTTTTTTGAGAATCTGAATGTGACCAATTTCATAACAAGAGAGCAATGATAATTTTAAAAGAAAGAAACGTCAAGATAGATTTTTTTCTGTCTGTTTCGTATCAAAATGTTTGCGCTATAGTTTGATGTGCTCTACATTAAAAAGTTCAAACATGATGTACTGTAAATATGAACAATGTTACCTAAGAGCAGAAGACAAAAAACAACCCCCAATCATAATTTTGTTCTCAATACCTTTTCATTAGAATAATAAGTTGACCTCAAAATCAAACAGAAGCTGAATGTGAAACTTGTTTTCCAATGAGTATTTTATAAAAGTTAAAACCTTATTTCTTCACTTGTTTACCTTTTACAAAAAGACTATTTTGATTTCAAAGCCTTTAAAATGATCAAATGATTTGGAAAAGTCCTAAACTGAGAGAAAAAAATTGTTACAATGGTGGGCTCAGTGTGATGTGTTTTTGGGGAAAGTTTCTGGTTGCATGAATCATTAGCGACAATTTCATGACAAGCACCATCATTATATCCTTCTACTTGTGAAATTATCCTTTCATTGTCATAAATTTTCCCATACTCTTTGCACTGAATAGATCTTCGTGCTTACAAACTTTATATATACATTTTTTAGAACTCATCAAAACAGGTTTTTTCTCTCTCTCGTGTTGGTGGTATTTTTTCTTGGATCACCCGACATGCATATGATACATCAATACAATTCCAATGCAAACCTCTTCATGGGTCAAACGCTGTTGTTCAGAGCTAGCAGGGCCTTGCTGGGATCGTGTGGGAGATTTAGGGGGTGGGGGGGACTGCTGGGAACTGTTGTTGTTGTTAGGGTGGGAGTTGGGGTGAGACTGCCAGCCTGGGGAGGAGTGGTGGGGACTAGAGTGGAACGAGTTCTGGCGGGGAGCAGGACTGGGGACCTTCTTGGCCTGGTGTCCCGGTGACTGGCGAGGGGTGTGCTCCCCTGATGATTGCTGCCATGCAATCAAGATGGGGAGAGAAAAGAAAAAACAATAGGAACACGATGCAAGAAACCGTAGAGATTATAACAACACATGCTATATATACACGAAAACAAACGGTAACAGCCATCTTGGAAAAGAATGAAAATTCCTGCCATGTAAGACATACAAACTAAGTGAAAGCTGAACCAGGAAATAGATGTGGCCTGCTGTTTTATGTTGGTGGCTGCAAATGTCCAAAATGTTTTCTGTCTTACCACAATAATTCAATACCACCCCGACTGTTGAAGACACACGTGGCTAAATCAATATGCATCTCTCAAAACCCTCAGGTTTGATTTCATTAAAAGAGAAAAAACCAACAAGAGGTATTTATTACCATAAGTTACAAATATAGAGATCCTATTGAATATTGCAATAGGCTAACACTGCTCAACACAAGAGAACTAAATATGAAACATTTCAATATTTAACATTTAACAGTGAAAAATACACTAATGCAGTGTTTGAGAGAAATATCTTCCCAAAAACAGCACAATTTTACACATAGAGTGAAAGAAATTGCACTACATTCTCTACACTTTTTTTGTGCTTGAAAGAGTCTTCCTCTGACATACTTTTCCACCCTTTTTTCCCTGTAAGTTTTAATCAAACAGACTTTCTAACAGGTGGGTATATCAAAGAATGATGACAACAAATGGATAGATTTGAAATGGCGATTGCAATTCTATATTTATGACATTTTTTTTTCTGCACCCACTGGTGGATTTCACTCAGGTAGTGGAATTAACTGTCTGTTTCACAACACTTGAAAGACAAATGTTCTCTTTTGCCCACAATAGACTCATAATCCAAAAAAATTAATTTAGTTTGTTTCTTTTTTAAAAAGGTAATATGTGCCTGAACACTCAATCCTATTGGTCCATACAATGAATGGTGAGAGAGAACAGGACAATATAACAGTAAATATATACGTTGATTCTAAGAGTTCCGACAGGCGAACCATTTGCAATTTCATTTTTTTTGGTCTAAAACCACCACTTTCTTTTACAACAAAATGAGGATTCAAATGTTTGTGCAAATATAGGAAATATCTGAAAAATGAGGTGAAAGAAAAGACCACAAACTTCAAAGGGAAGAAACAGAAAGTGAGTGAGAGAGAGAGAAAGAGAGAGCCAAGGGGTGGGGGCGGGGAGAGATTTTAGGGGAAATTCACAGAAGATACAATCAGCAGTGACAATGAACAGACGCTATCCCCTGAGCAGAAACGCCAGACCTTTTTGCTTACCTCCCTTTAATGAGATAATGGGAGAATCTGGCCACAGACATTAATGGTGTCTTATCTATACACAGAGTAATTTCCCCTGATACCAGTCTCTTGTTCCCCAATTAGGGACACACCCACTACATTTCTCGCCATAGCCCTATTGGTATTATAAATGCCTTCAGACTATTTTCCATGCAATGGAATCATAAAAACAGAATGAAGGATGGGCGAGATTAATTTGAAAAATAATGACAAGTCTTTTTAATTGAAAGAGAGCATGAACCACCCTTTAGCTAGTAATTAGACCCTGTTAAGCAAGAGATGGCAGGTTGAAATAAAACAAACCCAACAACCATAGGTAACCCCTACCCTAGTTTCCCCCTAACAACACAAAAACATTCAATGTGTGACAGCACCTGGGAATGCTGGTTCCCTACTCAACCCAAACAAAACAATTAAAATATAATTAGAAACATTTCTTGCATTCTCTAAATACTTTTCTCATACCCCATGGTAATTATCATCCTGTGGCCACCCATCCATGAATCTTTGGGGTCTAGTGTACCATATATTCATATATATTTATATATAATGCCAAATGCTTCATGCCACATATAAACATTATATTTCTTTAACTCCTTCTATGGAGTATGTATGTATTAAAATTTCAGATAATTTGTAGAGCTTGAAATTACTAGGATGTTGTAGATTCAAACCATACACCACAAATACTTATAGTCATAACATAAGGGCGGCATGCAGTAATGCAAACAGTTCACACATTCTTTCTAACAGCAAATCACACACAATACACATAGTCATAGTGGTCTCTTCATTGGTGATAGTATGTTTGTTTGTTTTTTGTTGAAAGAGAGCACATCAACACAATAGGTCATACAGTGCTGGGAAATAGTAAGGATGACAGGATTAGTTAAAAGTGGGAACAGAAGTAGACCCTACCAGAGGCGCCCTCCAACCACCCACTTGGTGATAGTATAGGACTGTCAAACTTGTTCATATTTCTTGAGAGAAAGCACACTGACTTTGTACAATTAAGCAGTGGTCGAAAACAGTAAGATGATACGATTACATTCAAGTAAAAAAAAAAAGTGAAAAATTGAACTAAAGTAGCCCCTATATCAAGTGTTCCCTATCCAATTACATTTAAAAGTAAGAAAATCAAGACATTCAAAAGGTTCAAGTCGGTGTCAAAGCCATTTCATTGCCATGGACAGACATAATCTTAAAATGTGACAAAGTCACTTACCCGTTCATACTGCAGTGCAGCCGGTGATCTGGCGACACCTGTATAGTTAGAGGGATCTTGAAGGGCTGGCGGGACACTTTGGTGACGCTGGGCTGATGATGCATGAGGACCATTGGGCGCTTGGCGATAACGGTCGTTATTTTGTTTCGGAATCGACCGATCGTCGTATTGGCCGTGTCTTTGCGGTTGACCGTACGAGCCTCGATCAAACGAGGTGTCACCTTTGGGATGAGAATCGTACGAATTATTCATTCGTCGTTCGTCTGGATGCATAGGCTGCTTGCGGTTCAGACTTCCTTGGTTGTAGTACGGGTCTACTTGTCTGCGGTCAAGGCTGTTCTGACCATCGTAGTAATTTGATCCTGAACCTCTCGGGTCATACTGTTGCTGCTGCTGTTGCTGCTGTGGGGGGTAGCGGTCCCCGTGATAGTCAGGCTGATCCCTGTAAGGTGTTGGGTGCTGCTGGTTGTGGCCTGGCCGCTGCTGGTGTTGGGGAGGGTAGTTTTGTTGCTGCTGCTGATGGTGGTGGTTGTTGTGATTGTGGTGGTTAGGAGGATAGTCTTGTCTAGGGGCATTGTGCATCATTTCATCTTCGTGCACAGTGGGGTAATCCTGCCCAGGTGGGCGTCTCCGATACGGTGGAGGGCTCTCCCGTCTAAGCGAATTGGATCGTGCTATGCTAATACCTTGTGAATGCCCATTTTGTTGATTGTGCCCTCGAATAATGGTCTGTAAGATATAAAGTGGTGACGCTATTCAATCATCAATAATGTAACACAATAAAATAAAATAAAGTAACTTCACATGATAAGCATAACAAGATACTCTTTATATATTCAACATTGTCCAAATTATACATAATGATATATCATGTATGGATAAAGGGATCAAACACAAATGATGGGAGTTCTCCATGCTAGATCCCCCCCCCCCAAACCTACTACACACATTAAATTGATCTAAATATAAAAAAACAAAACTTCATTAAAAGGCTACCCAAGATTTCTAAAATTATGCCATAGGATTATAATCACCTTAAGTGGTGCCACATCTGTGTGGGTGATGGTAGAGGGATCAACTATCGGTCGCCTCCGGCTTCCTTTGTTGCTGTCAATGATACCTGCCCATTGTGCAGGTAAGCCAACAAACACCCCGTTCTCCCAGTCAAAGCCAGTGTGTACTCGATGCACGAAATCAGTGGGGGACGATATCTCCACCGACGGCTTCTCTTTCTTCTTTTTCCTGAACATGGTGAACTATTCGAAATAACAACTGTGGATTAAAATGAGAGATTGTACATTTTCAAAGAACGCACTTGACACTTCTTCTTCCTCCAATATACCGACTGACTCGGTGAACCGAGTATTACTGTCGGAGTGCGTGCTATCTTGAATAATATAGAATTTGTTTTATGTTGATTGTGTAACAGTAATGTACTGTAGAGCATTTTTAAAGATTTCGGTGTTATTTGTAGGCTTTGAAATTGTAGTGCATTAGGTGACTTCAGAGGGTCTTCACAGAAGATGCATCCTTTGAATTTATTAAGTGTTCAAGCCATATAATTCTTACTGTCACCAACCTCTGCTGTGTGTATATAAAATATAAACTGTCCAAATGGCCTTCAACGAGAAAGCAGTCTCACTAACTAATTTTCTTCAAAACTTAATTTAAAAGTTCAGAAGTGTGTCTTGTTTAATTCCAATGTTCAATACATTTTAATTATATTATATATATAATAAGGAGTGGACCTCCCAATTTATATATATATATATATATATATCAAGTCAAATTACTCTTCCATAATAATCTTATTCTCAACAATAACAACAACAAGAGTCAACCATTCGCATAGATTTAAATAGAGCACACTACTAATTCACTACTAGAGCGGGTTCGGGTCACCTCGGCCCCCTAAGCTTGAATGCCATTTGTCGGGCTTGTTTTGCTTCGATTTCTAGC
>JAUELH010329897.1:0-10822 GCA_031471375.1 Hermissenda crassicornis | reverse complement strand
CCCCCCCCCCCCCCCCCCACGATAGAAATAGGTTGTTACACAAGTTAAGTAAGAAAAAACATTGTTCATGGCAATGGGTGGAGGAACGAGTACAAACAAAATCATAATCATATACTGGGATGGACAAAAAATAAATTTAAAAAAAAAGGAAATTTTTGTCCTCAAACGCAAATTTTTACAATAATTAATAGATCAACTATTGTAAACAGAATTATTATTCATTTTGATTACAGTACTACATTACATAGTTTTCCCTGTGTTCGCTGCTCATCTAACACTAACAAAGACTGCGGTTCATAAATAGGTTATGGTAGGCCAGCCACAATATCGGAAAATATCCACCAAGAAAACGGCCTCTCCCATCCCAGACTCCACGATTGATAAAATTCAAATGAACCGTTGGTTGGATGGTTTCGACAACATTGTGATTGTGAGAGTGAGTTTTTGGAAGTAGAAAAAAGAAAAGAAAAAGATGAATCGACTTAGAATATGACAATAAAACTATTATACACAACATAACCAGTGATAGAACACAACTAAATAAAAATAAAAGTATTTGCATTCAAGTAAGTCTAGTCGCACGATTGGTTTTAATTTTAAGGCCATAATTTGACTGACACACCACGGTAGCGTTGCATCTGCACCACTCAAATTTTTTCTCTCATCAGTTTGCGCAAAAACCGTCACTATTGTCACGGAAAAAAAAGATTCCTTACAAATATATTATTATTATTATTATATTACACATTGTGGAATAATTGACTATTTTACACTCGACTAAAATCAATCAACAAAGACGTGTCATGCTCATTCGTAATAGACGTTTCTTTCCTAGCAAGTATCATTGAATTGACATTATTCATTCATTCTTGTCGGACACAACACACATATTCATCTCTCCCAAAAATGTATTCCAATTCCAGCACTCTCGCTCCTGCTCTCCTCTCGAGATGGCATTTGATTTGCACTGATCAACACATTTTCAATATTAGTGTGTCTGTCTCACCGTACTCCAATCAAATTGATTCACGATAAAAAAGAATACCACTACGAATGTCTCAGAGTCCAAGACAAAATGGTTCTGGTTCAGGATCAAGTTTAACAACCACGGCGGTGGAGTAGGATGGAAGACAGTTTCTTCAAAACATGCACCGACTGCATGGCAGTATTGGCAGTGTAAGTAAAAGTAAATGACGACCGACTGCCATTTAGTTTAGGAACGTGCAAAAAACTATAACTTGGGTTGAAAGAGGATGGCTGCTGTTGAGGTGTTCAATGCTGCAGCAATAGAACTGATGTCGTCAGTGCATTGAATTGTCACCAGTACCACACCATTCTTCATCTTCCATCTTCTTTTATGCGCAGTAAGAATGTAATAATATCATCATATCAAAAATTCAACCAACCCGAATCAATACTGCACTCATTCATCAATCAATGGCATGTAAAACCATTCCCTCCATTACATTCAAACACAACTAATACTAATGCACAAATGCATTCACGTTGTCACTTCACTCGTCTGTGGCTCTTGATTCAATTCTAAATAAAAATCATAATGAAGATAATGAAATGTGACATAATTGAACACTACGATGATGATGATATCAATACAAGTATGAGCAACCCTGTTGGTGCACCAAACATTTTGGATTGGTAATGCTCAGTAGTAGTAGTAGCTAAGTAAGTCCATAAGGACCGGACCGTATCCCAGTTTCTGTAGCATGAAGCAATCATTTGACAGTAATATTGCTATTATTAGGATAGAACGCTGGTCTATATCGTATCACAGACCAATTTACTAAGATATTACTACGCGCGATTGCAGTCTAACCACGAGTGAGTTTCAATTTTTTTTAAAACAACCCCAAACCAACAACAGTAGGCTATTACTTAAGATCTTCAACTGATCGGAATAATACACAACCGTTTGCATCACGCACAACACATGTGAAAAAGAATGCCATAATGGTAAATGACATTGCAACTTGGCATTCTTTCTCTTCTCCATCTCATCATACATAAATCTCTCCTCTCATCAATCCTGTTTCATAAATGAGAGAGAGCCTATAAAAATATAAATACGATGAGCTGTGATCTCTGTTGGTTGTGGACACATTCACACAACTAGTACACACAATATGATATGAAATACATCTAATACCAATTCCTATTTATGGCAGTGTCTCCGACATTATCATAGAAATAATATAGACAGGTTGGTTTGGGTTCTTTTAAATGATTTAATCAGGCGAGGCATACAACAAGTGAACTAAACATTGGAGCCTATAATATTCAATTTGAACCACTATTATTATTATTTTAGTAGCATGATAAAACAACTATTTGAAATAAACTTACTTATTTCTTATTGGACAAGAAGCTACATTTTCAACACCAGTAAAAAACTAAAAATAATATAATTTCAAAAAGAAAAAATTGTGTCAACTGTCGTCATGCAAAGACTGGTTGGTTCTAAATGATTCAGATCTTTTGATCCCTCACTTATCACTAAGGTGAGATGAGCTGAATAATACTTCTTCTCCTGCCTACGTCTACCTACCTAACTCTGTTCTATCATTCCTAAAACATGATTTAATAAGAGGCTTTCTCAGACAGGGACCTCCACATGGTAATCCAATAGCGCCGTTTACACAATTGTAGGATAAATTCAAATCTTTATAAGATTTGGAATATATTTATATTCTTCTTTTCTTCAAAATGATATTTTATCTTGATAACTAATCAACAACGTGTACCATAATTCGACATTGATCGATTAGTACCATATACTGTAATAGTAATGTTGCCCCATACTACAAGTATCAGTTACTCAAATTTGGTTAGTTTGCTTGTCATGCCTCACCCGATGCAAACACTACACCACAAGGTGTCCACACATCATTTTGCTACAATTACAATCTCTCTCCGAATCCTGGACACATAGCACTAGCACACACACACACACACCCCCGACCCAATATCATGGCAGGGGGAAGCTCTTTGACATTTCAACTTTTGACTCGTGTCAGGTAATATAATACTCGTGATACACCACCACTACCCTGCTCTACCGCTTTGCACCCCTCGTAATCATTCATAGCAATACTGACACCAGTATGTAATGCTAGCAATGCTACAACTCCTTTTTTTTCATTTCGAGTTCCCTGATCAAATGTCGTAAATAAAACAAAGGGTTTCAGTTTCAATCTGTTTCAAATCTCAAGCAAGCAAGGCCGTTATCATCTGCCAACAGCCCCGGTTTTTTTAGCACGTTCGCCATTTTGTTTGACTGCCGGGCCTTTTGACTTCTTCTTTCCCGGGCCCCCACCACCGCCGCCAGGTCCAGTCACATGTTTCTTGACCATCTTGGTGACGTACGCCTCCACCAGCTGCTGGATCCTCTGGGGGTTGATGTTGCCACTTTTACAATGGCAAACCTGTCCACGAAACAACAAATATTTTTTTTTTTTTAAAAAACAAACAATAAAAAATGTGTTTGTTTGCTTGTTTGTTTGTTAAAGAGAGCACATCGACACAATTAGGTCATACAGCGCTGTGAAATTGTAAGACGACATGATTATGTTTGTAAAAAAAAATGTGTATACCTTTTCTTATGTTATAATTATAATTAAGGAAGTTGAAGAAAAAAACCAACATAAACTACGACTTACGGTTAAAAAGGGAATAGAAATACAACTACTTCACATCTAAAAAACTCTTCACTTCATTGAAAATTTCCCTGAAGACAGAAAACAAGCTCACGGTTTGTGATCTCCTAATCAAAGAAACCCCAGTTGTCACAAATCAAAGCAAAGTCACTAGAGCTATAGTAGGTCAAGGCACCAACAAGACTGAAAACATTACCAAAGGAGATTCCATTCCATTACATGAATCTATGTCAATGTCAAGCCTACTCAATAATTGAAAGAAACCAAAAACCAACACCCAACCAAATCAATTTAGTGACATACCGAGTGACGCATCTAGCACCATTTATGGCCGCAAATATTTTTCTCTTCAACTGCTCCTCTTTTTTTGGAATAATGTTTATTTGAACACTAAAACCAGCCCCAATTTTGCATAGCTTTGGGTTAAGTTTGTATTTGTTTGTATGTGAATGTTAGCATGCAAAATATTGCCAATGTTTCAAACATTTTTATTAAAGCGCCCCTGAGCATCACATTGATGGAGGGGAGTGCTATAGAAAATATATCTATTATTATTTTTCATTAATTATCATTACCTTTGGCACAGCCTTTCGTAGGATGAGTTTGTACTGATCTTTGTTGATTTTCTTGGAACTGTAGTAGGGTTTGATGGCCAGCTTGACTTCATCAATCACCCTCTCTTGGAGGTGGAGCTTTCTCATGTACTGAAATGATATCAATGATGACAAAAAAAACTATACAATACTGGATCCATTGTGGAACTGTTTGTCTCTCAAATAAATACACCCAATGTCAGACCACAAAGTACATTATCTAGAGGTAACGGGCACTGGCTTCTAAAACCCTACACCATTGACTTGTATCCATTTCTGATGTACAATCTTAATTTTAGTTTTACAAGTAGTTTCTATGATTGATTAGACCTTAATTTCAATTTGTTGAAGAGATGATCTCATCTCAGTTCAACTAATCCCTTCTCATGATTATTTGTTTGTTGAAAGAGAGCACATCGACACAATATAGGTCATATAGTGCTTGGAAATAGTAAGATGACAGGATTAGTTAAAAGAGGGAACAGAAGTGGACCCTACCAGAGCAGCCCTCCAACCACCCGCTTCTCACTGCAAATAACTAAATCTAGAACCAAAGGAGGGATAGACTGTAGACAAGAGGACAGATGGTATGGGATTGTCTAGTCACCTTTTCTTTGTTGGTGAGATCCACTGCCGATGCTGGCACATCGTCATCGTTCATATCCATTTTGCGATTTTTCTTGGGGCCGCCACCAGACCGCTGACCGCCACTGCCCGACTGACCATGCCCCTTGGGGTCCAGTTTCTCCAAAGCCTTGCTGAGGGCTTTCAGGTAAGCCACTGGCTGAATGACCCCTTTGCCTGCCGATAACTTTTCCTGTCCGGCGTTTCGAGCCTGGTGACTTGCCCCACCTCCCCTTCGAGACCTCCGCCTTCCCTTAGACCCGCTGGAATCTGAATTTGGGGACGGCAGTTCCAATTCGCAGTCGTCGTCGCCAGGACTCATGTCCATGTCAACAACTTCTGTGGATTCGGCAAAGTCTGACCGGTTGGAGCGGAACTGGGCATTTCCCAGCATGTTTGAGACGGAGAGCGGTGGAGGCTTGCCCAGGAGGGAGGGATGGTGTTGAGATTGCTGTTTGTTGTTGAACATGGGACCCCCCATGTGCGACAGAAGTCCCCCGTCCTGTTGGTGTTGGTGCGCCATCTTGGCTTTCTCAAGTGCAGGCAGGAGGCTGGTGAGTTGTGCCAGGGGTGGCATGGAGGAGATGGGCATCCTGGAATGCTGCATGTTGTTGCTGTTGTTGTTGGGCTGTTGGAGGTTGGGGTGGAGGTTGTTGTTGCCTTGCTGTGAAGACATGGCTCCAAACGGGTGGAGGAGCGACGGGCCGTCCTGGCCCCCTGGAAAGCCGGGTGGACCTCCCCGTCTGTCTTGGAGTTGGAGCAACGGCCTGATATGTCTCTGAAGGTCCTGGGGAAAGCCAGGGGGAGGCCCACCACCAGCCCCGTTAGCGTCTCCTCGGTTTTGATTCATCTGCCATGGGAACCGGGCAGGCTGCTGGTTGGGAAGGGGCAGCAACCCACCGCCGCCCCCTTGCTGGGGTGGTGGCCCTCCTCCGGACTGAGCCATCTGTTGGAGTTTCTGTTGTATCAGTAGCGGGTTGATGAGCCGCATGACGGGGTTGTTCATTAGGTTGCCCGGCAGGGAGAGACCCGGCTGTGGTTGTTGCTGTGGAGGCGGTTGCTGTTGTAAAGGCGGCGGCATTGACTCTGTTTCTGCTGGAATTGGCGGGGGAGAGGGTCGAACCTCCTCGGGCGGGGGATGATCGGGTGGCACGGGACCTTTCTCCGCAGGCGGCGGAGTGACTGGCAAGACTGCCGGTGCTGGTGTCTTTTCAGGAGGAGACACGGCAGCAACAGGGCTGGCTTCCCGCTGGTTCTCCTCAGCCTCTTCCTCTGTTGGATGGGCGGGATCGTAGTCGGATTCTTTGACGGGTTCGGGTACCACTGGCTCTTTCCCCCGCCTCCTGGCTGGAGACACGACCACGACAGTCCGCGTCCGCACCCTGTCAGTCGCCTCGTCACGTGTGGGCGTGGCATCCCCCACGTCGTCATCTGCACCTGCCTGGATGACCCGTCTGGTATCCCCCTCGGCCGCTGGGTTGATCCGGATGAGAGCGCTACTCCTGGAGCCCCCGGACATTGCCGGGGGTGGCGGTATACTCTGGCCGTCCTCCAGACGGGCGTTCACGTCGTCCCGTGCGTTGCCATGGGTGATGTCCACCCTAGATGGGGGGTCCTCCTCTTCGTCCAGGTTGATGACGATGCGTTCAGGCTCAACCAGGATGACGTCGCTAGAGTTTCCCTCATCGTCTGAATAGTTCTGGAAGCTGAGGTGAGAGAGCCTGGTCACGTTGTTGTCGGGCCGGTTAGACATGGAAGGGCTGCTACTCGAGTCGCTAGAACTCGACTGGCTGCTGCTTCTCTCCCTTTCCCTTCTGTGCTGCTGGCGATACCTGCGGCCGCTTTCTCTCTCCTCTGACTCGCTCTCCTCAGACTGGGCTCTTTGACGTCGCCGCCTTCGATGCGAGTCTTCTCTGTTTTCTTTGTTTGAACCCGCTCTTTCCGATCGCCTCCTCGGACTGCGAGATTTCGAATGTGAAACTCGCCTGGTCCTCCTGTCAGAATCTCTCTCACGACTCCTCTCCCTCCTCCTCCTCCTAGAGCGTTCTCTCTCCCTTTCTCTTTCTCTCTCGCGTTCTCTTTCGGCCGATTTATCATGAGATCGAGACCGACGTCTTCTATGACGAGTCGCCCGGTCTCTCGACCTCGAACGCCGACCCCTTTCGCGCGAAGCGGATCTCCTCCTCCTCTCTCTTGACCGACTTCTGGAACCTCTCCTCCTCCTCTCTTCTCCCGACCTTCGAGCTCTCTCCCTTTCTCTTTCAGCCTCTTTCTCTTTCTCTCGCTCCCTTTCCCTCTCCCTCTCTCTATCCCTGCCTCTCTCCCTTTCCCTCTCGTTACGACTTCTGCCGCCCTGCCTGTCTCGCTCTTTCTCCCTTTCATTTGCCGTGTCCACGGCGCGATGTTCTCGCTCCTTCTCGTATCTCACTTCTCTCCCCTCCCTCGACTCGTGTCTTCTCTCCCTGGATTCGTGCCGTACCTCCCTCGACTCATGCCACCGCTCATCATGTCGACGACTTCCACGCCAGTGCTGTTCCGTCTCGTCCGCATAACGACCTTCACCCTCATGGTCAGCTGCACGTTCGCGCTCAAAATTCCTGACAGGCTGTTCCCGTTCAGAGCTTTCCTGCCTCTTCCTGTATCTTTTATCACCGCTGGCCTTGGCAAACACGGCCCTGGGATCATCTGCATCAAAGTCGTTGGCGAATCCTTCCTGCCCCTCCTCCAAATCCTCGATTCCGTCTTGCACAAAGAAACCCGCCAGAAACGATGGAAACTTCTGAGAGTCCTCATCACCCTGGTTACCCTCTTCAATCGTGGCCACTTCTCTCCTGGCCTTTTTCTTCTTCCTGTCTTTCTTATCCTTTTTCTTCACACCTTTCTTCTTCCCCTCAGACTCCACGATTTCCCCGGGTTCTCTGGGTTCATTGTTGTCGTTGTGATGGCCCCTCTCCCTCTCCTCGTGGCCGTACCTATGCTGCTGCCCCGGGCCCCTCTCCCTCTCCTCGTACGACCGTCTTCTGGACAAGCTCTGCCCTTCTCCGTCCAACTCGCCCTCTTCACGACTCTCAACGCTGGGCCTTTCTCTACTAATCTCCACAAATCTCTGATCCCCATGGTCCACACCCTTATTGGCCTGACCTTTCTTCCCTTGACCCTTCACCTTTTTCCCTTTCTTCTTCAGTTTCTTGGAGCCCATTTTTTTCTTGACCTTCTTGGTCTGCTGCAGCGGCTCCATCATTTCCCCTTCCACAATTTCTTTATCGGGTTCGCTCTCCTCCCTAAACAGATCCACCAGGGCTTCCTCGTTGAGACAAGCCACTTCCTCTTGCCTCCGCCTCCTCTCCTTTTCCTCCTCGTCCCAAAAGCTCTCATCAATAGGACTAGACTTGGACTCATTCTGATCTCCTCCTCCTCCACTGTGTCGTTTAGATCTATTTTCACGGTGATCCTCATCGCCCTCCTCAGCGCTGTCTCTATCCCTATCTCCCTGTTCTGGCTCAGACGTCTCCTTCAACATGAAATCATTATCCACAATTGAGTCTTCTTCATTTATCCCAAATTCCTCCTCCTGCCTACCCTCCCCTTTCTCTTTAGCTTCCCCCTCCTCCTCTTTCTCCTCATCATCCTCACATTCTTTGGGTTCCCTCCTTTCATCCAAGGCCTGCTGCTCTCTCTCCCCATCACTCTCTTCTCCGCCATGGTCTTTCCCAGCAGACGATTCAAACGGTTCCTTCTCCAACACAAAATCATCATCAAAGGTCACGTCTGGAAAGTCGCTATACCCGTCTTCCATGTCGTTGTTGTTGTTATTATTATTATTACCGTTGTCGTCATCATCATTATTGTTGTTACATTCCGATACCGCAGACAACTGGCTGTTCTCATCTCTGTACACAGGGGACATTGACTCATCCTTTTCTGGTGCAGGACTGGCACTGATGGCATTTTCTTTATCATCCTCAGGCTCCTGGTAGTCATCGGACATTGTGGCATCAACGGCACAATCCCCGTCCCCGTCTCCACCCTTATCCGACAACTCAGCCTCCTCAAATTTGTCCGGACTAGAAGGCTGGTCTAATTCTTCAAGACTCTGTGACAGCTGAGAATCCCAGCGTCCATCATCACAATCACCACCGTCATCATCATCTTTTCGATCTTCGACGACATTGCTCCCCATTTCTCCATCGTCATCACTCTGATTGCTTCCTGCATCCTTTTGCTGACCATCATTTTGCTGACATTCATCCTTTTGCTGACCTTCACCCTGGTCGTCGTTATTGCCGTCTTTCCCTCCTCCCGCTTCCAATTCTTCCTCGCTGATGGTGGGGTCGGCAGGGTCATAATCAGACTCTTCTTCTTCCTTGGCGGGGTGGTTAATGCTGTCATCAATTACTTCTGCATCGTCAGTAGGCACGGCAGCCTCAATATCGTCCGTGGGGTCAGCCGGGTCATAGGTCTCCACAACCTCCGACGATGCTTGTGCTGCTGTAGAAAAAGAAAAAAAAAACAAAAACACATGAGGGTAATACTGACAATAATATGAAGCAAAAAAAATGTAATGATGATAACTACAAATAGATCTAATGAAGAAATGATAAGCACAATTTTTGGTAGATTTTTGTTTAGTGAAAGAAATACAGGTCATACAGTGCTGGGAAATAGCAAGAGGACAGGATAAGTTTAAGTTAAAAGTAGACGCCACCAGAGGTGCCCGCCAGTCACCAGCTTGTTGATAGAGAGAACATCGACACAATATAGGTCATAATATATAGTGCCGGAAAGCAAGGTGACAGGATTAGTCAAAAGATCAAACAGAAGTAGACCCTACCAGAGGGGCCCTCCAACCACCAGCCTACCACAGACACACCCACCCACTAAGAGAGAATGGTAACGTAACATTACAGACACAACGAATGACGAAACAAACAAATGAAATGAAATCATCAATGGCATCATACCATCGTCGCCGTCATCCTTCCCAGCAGCAGCGATAGCGCTGTCCTTGTCTTTGTGGTGTTCCTCCTGCCTAGCCTCCAGGTCAATCTGCATCGACCCCTCCCCCTCCTCGTCGTCCGACGACCCCCAGCCACAGTCCATCATGGCTGCCACCAACCAACACCTCTGTCCTCACTTCCCGTGGCCAAACCAAAACAAGCGACCTTCTTACAAGTGTCCGTTCCACTTACGACTCTTGACTGGCGATCAAAACCTCATCAATCACAAACTCATCATCTGAAACAAGTCAAAACAATTCTAATTATATTAATATTCAAAATCCCATTCATTAAAAAAAATGTATAGTAAAGTGAGGAAAAAATTGCTTTTATAATAAGCCAACTCCTAAAAAAACCCAAAAAAAACAAAACAAAAAAAAATTACAACAGCCCTTCGTTTATTTTGTCGTTTTGAAATCGGACACTAATTTTTAGTAATTCTAATTTCCATTTACAAAATAGTAATAATAAAGCACACCAATCCACCACAGGTGTGCTCTAAGGCACTAACACGACGAACAGTTTATTGAGACGCTTTGGATGTCCCACACCGTCTTTGATCGTATTTGTAAGATGGCCGCTAATTGTGTTTGTTAAAATGGGACTTTATTTCCCTCCAAATGATAGTAGTATGGTAAATAACATTATAGGTCTACACGCACAGACACACACAAAGAGAGAGGAGAGGGGAGGGAGTGACAGAGACTCGAAACCTCAGAACTTTCAAACCAAACGTGAATGACTTAACCACCAGCCAGTTGAAAGAGAGCACATTCACACATTATTACAAATCAAACGGTATCCTATTCGGAAAGAATAATATTTTAATGTAATAGAAGAGAGAGAGAGAGATAGGGAGAGGAAAAGACAGAGAGAGAGAGAGAGAGAGAGAGAGAGAGAGAGAGAGAGAGAGAGAGAGAGAGAGAGAGAGAGAGAG
>JAUELH010328790.1:0-14659 GCA_031471375.1 Hermissenda crassicornis | reverse complement strand
ATATATACTTTATGATCACAGATGACTTAAAATAATTAAAATGTATTTGTGTTGCAGATGTTTGGTCTCTGTGGTAATATGGATGGCAATAAAGACAATGACTTTATGACTCTCTCTAATGTACAAGTGCAAGGAACTCAATTTGCAAACTTTTACTCTGATTGCAATGATGCCAGTATTGTCTACAAGGAATTTGTACCAAAAGACTCATCAGTAAGTTGCGGAATATTAATTACAATTTCAACTTCCTGTGCCAAATATTCCATTATTCTATCTCAAGTTGTTGACTTTTATAATCCTAGTAAATGTATGAATGCTTCTACTGAGAATATCCTTCCTTCCTTTTCTTTCTTAATATAATCGGCAATGAAATCAGACCACATCAGCATAAATAGCAGTACAGGACAGTACTAGTTGTTTTGCTCATTTTATCAATCTACTTCAAATGATAAAACTATTACAATTAAGATCTTAATGCTCCTTACATTAGTGTTCCATCTAGATTTTAGAGTGCGATGGAAATCTCAATGGGTGTGAGAAAGCACATATTATGCAAACATATCAAAATGATATGTGATATTTTAAGAATAAGTTTGAATTAATACAATTTTTTTCCTACAAACTTTGAATGAAAATATATGACTCTATATAATTCATATTTGATACACAGGATGCAGTATGTGATACTTTGTATGAAGCTAACCTTCCCCCAACTTCAAGAGTAAACCTTGATGATTACCTGACAATGTGCAAAAACTCAGATGACGCTGAAACAAAATGCAATGTACTCAAATCCTTTGCTCTTGAAATGTATTCTAACTTTGAGACTCAATTCTCTGAAGTTGATTGCTGTAAGTACAAGTGTTATTTAGAAATGTGTCTTAAGATTCAATGGTGCATACCATGCTTATCGGAAAAAAACACTATTGTGCTGTAAATCTCCACAAAGTTTTACATTGTTTTTTGTTGTAAAACTTTACTCTTTAAACAATATCTTCTCAATCCTGTGACCTTGTATGATATATGTTACATATCTTCTCAATCCTGTGACCTTGTATGATATATGTTACATATCTTCTCAATCCTATGACCTTGTATGATATATGTTACATATCTTCTCAATCCTGTGACCTTGTATGATATATGTTACATATCTTCTCAATCCTGTGACGTTGTATGATATGTGTTACAATTTATGTGTATGTCATGATAATTGTATACATAACTTCATTGAAAATGATATGAATATGTATGATGCAAAATATTAAATATCGATTTTTATGATATTTTTTTTTTTTTACAATAGTCAAGAAGACTTGTGAGCGTAAACCAATCGATGTGTGCCGTGCAAACTGTCGGGATCTTATGTACCCCTCATGTGAATCTGAAGTCATCTATGATTGTGGATGCGATGCGAAAGCGCTTGTTAGTGAAGCTGGAAAATGTGTCAATGAAGATCAGTGTGGCTGTTATGATTTTACTGCTCCCGACGTTCACATCAAAGCTGGTGATTCTTATGCAAGAGGATGCAGAGACTGGTAAGAAATTAAAGACATTCAATTTTTCAATTGTTTAAGATTTGTAGTCTGTATTCTTGCAGGGGTTGACAACTTTCTGCTTTAGTGATCTTGGTCAATAGTCTGCAATGGGTAGCTAGCTGGCCCCATCAATTAGGCACAGTCGTAAAAAAGGAAGGATGTTTTTTTACTGTGTTTTGACCCATGAATCTTGATCTTTTCTTGCCTTTGTTTTTCACTCGCTATTCTTTTTATAGTCTGTATATTGTTCACTTGAATGGCATTTTTTGGGATCAGTTATATAATGTGTGGATGAATGTCATTCTTGTGTTGCAAGGTGTCTCAATACCTCATTTATGACTATATAAGAATGTTACCTGTGGCTTTTACATTGTGAACCTTTTTTTCCAAAAGTTTCAATCATTAAACACCAACACATGATTCACTTTTGACAATTGTTTTGCAGTGTTTGTAAAGAAAGTAAACTGGAATGTAAAGACAATTGTGAAGAAGTGGTTTGTCCCATGTCTCAGAAATCAAAGACTGAACTGGTCAACGAGACTCTTGCCACCTGTAACATCAAAATGTGTCCCAAACCCTACTATAACAAACACACATGCATAGATATAGAAGACAGCAAACAGCTTTGTTTCTGTGCACCAGGACTCTACCAATCTCAGGTTTGTGTGTTGTTTCTTTTAAATGTATCCTAGTATCTATGGTTCCATAACATCATGATTGAGTTAGACAATGCCTTTGCTATTTCATTCATTATGTCAATGAATTATGAGTGCATCTAATGTGTGAGTGTGTCATGATGTGACCCAATATACTTAATATTTACTTTCGCATTTATATGATTTCAGGAAGGTGCCTGTGTCAGTCATTGTCCTTGCTTTTATAGTGGGAGATGGTATAATCATGGAGATTCAGTGAAATTGAACTGCCAACAAATGTAAGTACCTTTTTCTTTACATTGTTACTGTTTTACATAAGTAGTTTGTAATGTTTTCTTGAGCAAGAAAATCTACTCCTGTCACCTCATAATGCTGTAGTGTAAATATATATGTCTACCATGAAATCTTGTGTTAACTAATATTCTGTCCTGAGGGTGATGGTGATTCACTGTTGCTTGTCTACTTGATAGAATTAAAATAGAATTAAGCTCCGCTCTTATAAATCTCAAGGTTCGTTTTAACATTCTTATTCACCAACCTCCTTATGACAATGATGATGATGATATGATGAAGATTAAACGTTTTTGTTTGTTGATTGTTTATGTGTAGCTTAATATCATTGTAATGTTCACCTATTGATTTTACCATCATGACACTATCTCTATATTCTTTGGATCTTCATGCACATTTATCAAACACAGCTTTATACAAACAATTTTGATTTCAGGACATGTAATGATGGATCTTTCTCCTTATCTGAGAACCCTAGCTGTACAGGTAAATATATTATTATCTGATGTCTCTATCACACTGTAAAATATTTTGTCATATCAAGGCTAATGGGCACATGCAAACATTGAGATGAAGGATTACAAACAGTGTAATGAAGATGAACAGTTGCCTTGAGCAGTGTATTATTCTTGTGCATTTCCTGACTTTTGGTTGGGTATATCATCTTATGATAATATAAAATAATTCAAATCATTTTTCCCAATTGTTAAAGTATTCATACTTGGTTTTGATAACCAAGTGTGAATACTTAAACACTTGGAAAGATTTTATGTATGGAATATGAGTGGAAAGAAAATGATGAATAACAAATGAGAAGTCTGTAAACAAATTGTTGTATTCTCTCTCAACATTAACAAAAGACAGAAATGTCTCTATGACCACTTTCATCAATAAAGCTATTGCATAAAGAAATGCTTATATCCAATAATACTTCATCCAATATGATAAGGAAACATTTTATAAAATATTGTATTATTTTTTAACTTTCACAGGCGTTTGTGTTTTGACTGGTTCTGAGCTCAAAGTAAAACAATTTGACTCTCAAACACTCAGTCCAATTGGTATTGATGGCATGTGTGAGTTTGTTGCCCTCCAAATGCCTGGTAACTACTCAGTGTCCTTCAAATCAGTGTCCTGTGGATCAGCTGGTAAGTTTACAATACACTTTCTCATTTGCCATATTTTGTAAAATATTTTAATCAAATCAAAATGGCTTTAAAGACTGACCCTACCAAAATCATATAATTCATTAAATTTGAAGCTTTGCATTTTTCAAACTAAGGCAGAATTTTTTTTCATGTCTAATTAAACTGAAATGAAAAAATTCACAATGTTTTCATTACAACATTCTCAAACTTGGAAAATAAAGAATGATACAATTGGTGCGTCATTACAAATTATAGGAGCATTATCTTGATTGAAACTCTTAAAAAAGTAAGTTCTTTAAGAGCCATGAGGCTCATGGGACCAGAGCACATCCCGGTTTCTATAACATGAAAGCAGACAAGTGTTACCACCTGGATAGGATGCTAGTCTATCACAGATTACTTTCTCCAGCAAGCTGGTACCCATTTACACCTATGTCGAATGGGTTGCCATGTCTCCTTTGCTCGAAACACTAAGTGACAAAAAAAACTTTTTCTCTGAGGTGCAAAGGAAAGTTTAAAATAAAAAAGCGGGTTTGTTTGAGCATGCATTAAAGTCAAGCATAAATGAAAACTATGAAACTATCTTTTAACATTAGGTTGTTGATACAAATCTTTCGTAATCACTTCCTCACCAATGGCTGCTATTATTTTTGTTTACTTTTTATGCCCTACTCAAAGGTCATAAAACTTCTTATCCTGATTTAAAACACTGACCTTTGAACCAAACAGCAAAACTTATTTGATTACAATAAATGCATAATGTTTTAACAGAGAGAGTTTAGCTGTTGCAGTTTGAATGATAGACATGGTGAGAATTGCAATTAATCCCTATTGAAAAACTATATATTCTCAATTAGCTTTTCATTTATTCAGTGTAGATGGTAATTAATTACTTTGTTCTGAGTAAAAGATGATATTCACATATTTTTAAACTCTTGTTGAGGTAAAACACTAATTTTGTTTTATTTTCTTTTAGAAACCCCCTGTCTATATATGATCAACATTGACACACCCCATCTTGATAAACCAATTCAATTGATGACCACAAACCCATCAAGTGTGAAAGTTGGCGATGAAGAATACAAAAATAATGTGGGACCTAACATCACTATCGTTGACACAAATTACTTCCTCAATATTTTTATTGATAATCTTTTCGTCGTTCAATGGAATAGAGGTAAACAACTGAATTTTTTTAGTTTTGATTGATTAACAATTATTTAAGTACTTCCTTTTGATAGAGCATTATTTTTTAGAACTTGTGTCAAAAAAGCATTGTCCTGTCATTATGTGTTTCCCAATAATTTTGTACTCATATTTGTATTTCTTTTATGAAAGAATGATTACTCGATTTTTATCATTGATTAAGTTCTAAAATATTCTGCTATTGAAAATATTATTCTGTAAATGTTGTGCAATATAAAGTCCATATTGTATATATTATATTACATGTAATTAGTATTGTCATCAATGAGATATGTTCATCTTTGGCAGATAAATTGCTCAATAAACTTTTTGACACCTTTTATATCCATTTTAACTAAAAAGTAATAATGTCGTTATTTATAAGTATTCTTGTCTCATGATTAATATTTGACCTGTTATGCACTTTTTTTACCAGGAACTGTCATGTGCATTGCTTTATAGATTATCATAACCCTTGTCTAATAATTGTAAATTTGTATCTTTTAGGTTTGACTGTAAGGATTGAAGTCAGTGCCAAAGCAATGAACAGCACCTCTGGTCTCTGTGGTATATTCAATGGTGATTCAAATGATGACATGACTGGAATGGATACAGTGCCAAAGAATAGTTTGACAGAATTTGCTCAGAGTATGGTTACTAAACCAGAGTGCAGAGTAGGCCATAATCCTAAAACACCTCAAAGTTGTGCAATAGTAAGTGAAGCTTCTCTTAACAGATAACTTATTCTTTATCTTTAGTTTTCATTGCAATATATATGTTCTTTTAAGTACATTGTTAGGTGTCAAATTTTGTCGCCTAAAGAGTCTAACAAAATGACCATTGCACAAACTTCTCAGTTGTACAGAAAGTCAAAAATGAATATTACCTCCAATGAAATTTACAACAGGCCTATCTTTATTTCTCACAGATAGAGCATAATCTTCCATGAAGGCTTGAGAACTATTGATCAGAATTTCAGCTGGTTTTTTATTATTCTGGGCATTTCTCTCCTAAACATGAAGTTCAATAGATAGCATCTTACAAGTCTTGTTTTACAAGTCAAAAAGCAAACATGAGATCTTGCTGGCCACTGAAGGACTAGGAAGTTTCAGTCAGCTAAAGTTCATTACAAATGTACAGTACTTGCATTATCAGCTAACCAGATTGTACCATAGTTAGGACCACCTTAGGTTATAAGATTTTCAAATTATAGCAATTCATAAAGTGATGCATTTGTTTTGTTGTATTGAACAGTGTAATCCACTTAAGTTAATCTTGTTTAGAATAAAATCTCAGTCAAACTAAACCTTTCATTTAGTTTCGATTGTTTTCCTTCTTAGAAATGATATTCTTGCTATCCAGATGTAAATGATCCTTTTTTTTCGGTACTAAGGTTCTTGATGATTTTTATCTCTCCCTTAGAATCCAGTTGAGTCCAGAGAGGTTTATCTTCAGCAGGCTCCAGAATTTATCATTGTTTCCGAATGTTTAGACATTCATTGTATTAATTCTTGAATATTGCATAAATCTCTCATTTATTTTATTCTCACCAGGGCACTGAGCGTCATAATTGGGCAGTCAAGAAATGTGCTATCATAAAAGATGATGCCGGTCCATTCGCTGGCTGTATCTCTCAGGTCTCTTCTGAAACTAGTTATTTCGATAACTGTGTCAGACAAGCTTGCAAGTGAGTGAAAATGATCACACAAGGTCATATTATATTTGAATTCCAAATGATATCAGTTGCAGATTACATCAAATCAGTTGGAAATTCATGTTTGTATATTAATGTGGGATGCACACCCATGGTGGCAACTGGCCAAATGATATTGCATGGAGAACCACAGGGGCAAAGTCATATGTTTGCTGGTCTATATTATTCATTGATACTGTACACCGCGTTACTCATTGTGTTAGAAATGGAAAGGCACAGTCGGCTGATCACCGGCTTGTCTATTATATATCCTGAGTTCTTCATTACTGATTTTATTAGGCCAATGGATTCCAATTATGTTTTTGAGATGTTTTTTTTATATGATATCAAGACTTTCCAAATTCTTTTTAGTCAGACCCCATGTTCCACGGTTGTATAGAAATATTGTGTAACGAGTGTTTCGTATAGTTTGATTTGTTGTTGTTGTCTAATTATGTCTTTTAAATTCCATATGTTTTTGAGTTCTTGAAAGGCATTTTGAGCTAATATTTTCCTTTTCTTTAAGTCTTCAGTTTCATTTATCAGACTGCTTAATTTTCAAATGTTTTTTCCATTCTTCCTTGTGTCTTTCTATTGTTGTTATTTTGGTTTTTTGATTCATTGACAATCAGGTTCCACTGCTTTAACGTGTTGGATATTATTGGAATATAACACCTTCTGGCATGTTAAAAATCAGATCTAGATCTTCAGCATATATCAATTCCCAAGTCACCCTGTCTCTATTTGGTAGTTGCAATCGTAATTCTTTCAAAGCTGCCTCTAAATAAATTGTGAACAGAGTGGGACTTAAAGTGTCACCCTGTGGTGTTCCTTGAGTAGTTTTTATTGTTTTTGATTGTTTACCTGATGTGAATGTGAGAAGCATTTTGATTAAGTTGATTTCGTCTTTTTATAAAAATGTCTCCAATACTTTCCACATTTTTTTAGATGTATTGTGTCAAATGCAGAACTCATGTTGATTCCTAAGATTGAGAATTCTTTTTTATACGTTTCTGTTCTTCCCTTCAGCCATCTGTTGACCAAAACAATGTTGCTAGTGCTTCTAGATTTCCTGAAACCACTTTGTGATGGGGATAACAATAGATAACTTTACAATATAATCAAATAATGTTCCTTGACATTAAGATAATTTTTATTACCCTCAGCTGTGACACTGGAGGTGACTGTGAATGTCTTTGTGATGCCATTGCTGCCTTTGCCTCTTACTGTAATGATCAAGGTTCCCCAAGCAGATGGAGACACCAGAGGCTTTGCCGTAAGTTTGTTCCAACCTTATTTTTATCTCTCTTATAATAGTTATAAATTATTAAGGTAGAACCCCTTTTAGAAATAATTTGAAAAATTATCATGATCTCTGTTATCTTAAACCTCATCATTGAAAACATCAAAAATTTAACAACTCTGTGTCAGTTATCATTACAATATTATGACATTCAAGCACACAGAATTATTCCTGGAATAAAAATGATTACTTTCTTACAAAAGCCAAAATATTTTTATCATTGCAGACACAGTAGTCTAGAGGTTAGCATATCATAGTTCATGTTAAATGGTCATTGGTTCGACTCTATCCAGGGTTGTGTTTATTTCCTTTGACAATAAATTTCATTTTAAATGGTCACTTGACTCGGGTATAAATGAGTCTTGTCTATTGTGTTCTTTGTTTGCTGTTGGCTTGAGAAGTGAGTTTACCATTGAGTTTCATATTTTTCATATTATTATTATAGTATTTTGTTATTGATAATTTGCCTTTCTTTTTCAGGAAAAAATCTACTTCTACTCACTCTTTTTATTTGACCTGTCATCTTACTGTTTCCCACCACAATATCAGCTATCTGTGTTAATGTGCTCTCTTAACAAACTAAACAAACCAACAAAGAATTTGACATTGTAAAGTACCATATACATAATAATGTATGTTACGATGGATATGAGTGAAATTTGAATGTCAACATTATATTTATTAACATATATACAATACCAGTACATGAACTGTTGACTTAGAGGAAAAAAATGTTAAGGAAAAAAAACCACAAAAAATTATTGTTCAAATATGAAAACATCAAACTTGTAGTGTAATTAAGATATTTATCTTGTCTCCAGCAATGCAGTGTGATTATGGATCTGTGTACCAAGCTTGTGGCAATAGCTGTCCAAGTTCCTGTGGAAAGGGAAACTTTTCAAATCCAATCTGTGACAATCTTCCATGTCAAGAAGGTTGCTTCTGTCCAGATAACATGGTTAGATCAAGTGAGTTTTCAGAGTAGTTCAATATCTGTTTTCAATGATATGTACAGCAAGATTATCTAGTTCCTTCATATTGTTGCTTTTTGGTTTGCTTTTTATGCATAAAAGAAGATGGTGTTAAAGATAAAATGAAGTACTTCATGTTATTATGGTTTGTAACTTTTGGAAAGTATTTTTGAATAAAATCCAATCTAATCCAATATTGTTGCTGCTTCATATTTGAAGATAACTCAACATTGTCTGTTTCATGAGGTGTGCACGTTGTCTGTCGAATGTTTTATATTTGCACACTAATGTCATCATTTATCATTTTGGATGATATTTCAATGTGACAGTTACTCATTCCAAATTCCATTCAAATGCAGGATATTTTTGGTGATTTTTTTGTCGAATAACAATTAAGCTAGACATCTTTGTATATTTTATTTTCTACTTCTAATGCTTTCTATGTTTTGAGTAGTTTGGAGCCTTTAACATGTAAACTTAATCTGAATATGAGGATTGATCATTATTAAAGCAAAACAATCATTTGTGCAATCCCTAATGAATATATTTTTAGCAGCTTTACATTGACTTCATTTAATGAGGAATACATTATTACTTTCATATCATCTGTTAATCTCTTACACTTCTTAAATACCAGCTTTGAACAATATGGGCGAGTCAATGTGTGTACCTAAGTCAGAGTGTCCATGTGTTGATGAATTTGGCAGGACCATTGCTCAAGGCTCAAACGTCTTCATCAACTGCCAGACATGGTAATTTCTTAAGTTTTCTCAATTTTTCATAAAAACAGGTTTTTCACAGTTAGTGATACCCAAATGCACACCTGTTGGAATTCAATACATGATTTAAAAATGATACTTTATTATGAGAGCAAATAATATTTCATGTCAATATGTTTAATTTAGCCAACAGTACAAAGTATAATCCAAACAATAATTTTGTATTACTTGACAACCTACAAATTTCACCAGTTTGTGTTCAATATGTGTGAATTTATCTATATCAATTTCAGTTATATGGGGGAAGTATGTCCAAAATGTAATATCAGACAAATAAGAAGTCGTCAAAAACTCAGAGACATCACAGATCGATTTTATCTTTTAGTATATGTCTACAATTCAACGCAATAATTTAATAGTTTATCTTACTCCTTCAATCAACATACTCTTACTTATTCTTACACATTTTAGAGCCTATCATGTATAGCAGATTATTATGAAATTTATATCAAATATAATATCGACATTGTTTACATCAATATAACATTCATAGTCATGTAAGAGAATTTACTCATATTTACAATTTCATCATGTGATAATCCTTATTTAACATCCTTTCAAATTGCTGTTATTTACATATATTCATATTTATAATCATATATCTATTCTATTTTAATGTTACATATATTATCTATATTTCGCATTGTACCAATTAGAGTATTTATTTATACCTACCAATCTCTGTTATGGCTATGCACATCTCTTAAAAATTTACATTGAAGGATGAAATAAAGTATTATTATTGTTATTATTATCATTATTATTATTATTGATATTATTGTATTATTATTATTATTATTATTATTAATATTATTAATATATATATTATTATTATTATTATTATGATCAAAAGTGATATAGATATTACAAATAATCTTGTCATACGCAGCTATTGTTAAACATGCAATTATCAATTAAGAAAATATTTTTAAGTTAACAAAATCATGATTTTGTCATGGAACTCGAAATAAAACTAATATTTTCTTTTCTCATCCATGCATTTATAGCCGTTGTGAGGAAGGTGAACTCAAATGTGAGGGTGATAAGTGTAAAACCAACTGCACAGAAGGATATGCTTGTACAGATGGCCGCTGCCTTCCCCAAACATTTGTATGCAATGGAGTACCTGAGTGTGCTGATGGTGGAGATGAATTTTCTTGTGATGGTAATGCAGCAGTCTCCACCTAAGATGTTGGTGCATGAGAGTTTAAAAAAATAAAAGCAAAATCTTAGTTTGGTTGGGGTTTTAGGCAGAGACAGGAAATTGGTTTTAAAGAACCTTCTCCATACTTTTTTTTTGGATTCCTTTAAAACTTTTATTCTGTGCTCTGTTTTATCTTTTCTTCTCAAAGACATACTTATATATTAACAATATTAACCAACAAGAGACGATTAGGCAATGACTATTAACAGCAATGTTACCCATTCAATGGTTATGATATAAGGTCTTCATAATTCTTATTTCTTCATTCTGCAGAGAACATTTGCAAAGGATTCCGTTGTAACAATGGGCAATGCATGGGCAACAACACAGTTTGTAATGGAATTCACGATTGTATGGATGGAAGTGATGAAGCAAAATGTGGTAATTATATTTTTTAATCCATCAGTAATACAACCTGAAGCAAATAAAAAAGCTTTGAACTGGGACTATGGAAAGGTACATTTATGGAAAAAATACAATTAAATGTAATGAAGTTAAAAAACAATAAGAAAACAAATGTTAGTTCTTGTTCGAATAGATGAAGTTGTAGCTTTTCAATTTGGCAATCACCTTAGTCTGCTGCATGTTAATTTTCAATTACAGAGTATATTCATTATGGTATGCAGAGTATAACTGGTGTCAAGCTTCAGTCATACATTGACTTGAAATACCAGTGGCTGTTTTTTTCCTTAATAGTGTTCATTTTATAAAAGATGATTATTTAATTATGACACATCAATGCAGTAGAGTGATATCTCTTAATTATGCAGACATACTCATTGGTATTTTGGGGGCAACGTGTTGGCATATCTCATAGATAGACCAAACTGAGTTATGTGATTATTATCAAATTCAAAACCAAATAACCATTTATTGATTTCAACAAATACTATAGCTTGTTTTCATCTAACACTAATCTCAAGACTGCAACAAATTTAGAGTCTGACAATATTTGAATTTTTTTTTCTACTTTTTGTACCCAGAAGCCAGCAGGTCATTCATAAAACTTTATGACTAGAGTTGAATGAAATTAATGGTTTTAGTTGAGATTTTAATGATGTCAATTTAATATACAAAAGCAGTAGAAATTCACAGGTATGTTTTGATCATCATGACTTATTGCTTCTTAAATTTTTTTTGTTTTCAGAAATAATTTGTAATCTTCTTTCTTACATTTATTATCCTTAACCTTATTTTTATAGATTTGATAAAAGTAAATTTCTCTTCACCACTGTTACTTTAACACGTTTTTCTCTCTCTCTCTCCAGAAATACCATGCCAGGAAAATGAAGTTAAATGTTCTAAGAGCATGTTTTGTATTCCCAAGCATTATTTGTGTGACAAAGTAAATGACTGCTTTTTTGGAGAAGATGAAGAAAACTGTGAAGGTAATTTTGAAAATCAAATTTATTTTCAAAAGATGTTGATAATATTTGATATAGTTCTAACACTATTGTATTTTTGTTGCTAAATTTAGATGGAGGTTGATGTCATAGGTCTGGCTATCATCTGCATAGAAATGATATCAAAGATTTTATAGTGGTGTTTTCTTCCTATGTTATGACCTGTAAAGGAATGGTCTGAATGACACTTATAAGCAATAAACATATGAACTATTCAAATAGTTTCATACTCCAGTTGGTGTTATTCTAATGTGTATTATGTATTTCAGTCTGTCCTAAAAATGAAACTCACTGTAACCAGACACACTGCATTCCAAAAAATTATGAATGTGATGGACATGATGACTGTGGAGATGGATCGGATGAAACTGGCTGTGGTAAGTCATCAAGACTGCTGTCTGTCTGTAAATATTGATCATTTTCTCAAAAAAAGAAAGTATATTATTCATCACGCATATATTTTTTCTTCAATTTTTTGTGGAAAGCAATTGTGAAATATAGGAAAGCATAAATTGATACAGAGCCAAAGAATTATATAATCAGAATATCACTTAAAGCGTCAACAGTGCATTTCTGCATCGGTCGTCAACTGCCAGAAATGCCAAAGGTGCATCAATCCTCGGGTTCAAATGGCATGTCGAAAATATTCACAATGACTTCCTTTACACACAAGGCTCTCAAATAGATCGATTGGAAAATAGACACTTTTGCCAATCAAAATTTGTTCAGCTGAGTACTGCATTTTTTTACATTTTTGTGATAGTTATTTTTGAGAGTGATTCAGATTCAGAGTTAAACATAGATAACATTTACAGTAAGGACACATAACAAAATTTACAATTATTACAACCATCATAGAACACGTCCTGAAAATTTCAAAATCAAAAAATTTGTTTTTTCATAAGAAATTATTTCATCAAGTTTCTGCATAAGTCAAAAAATGCCTAAGCATTTCGAGGCTATTTTGATCAAAAGTTTTAAGTGATAATGCTGAAAAATAAATAGAATTCCAGATCCTTTCTACATATATGTATAAATGGAGAGATGACTACTAAGATACTGTAGCATGTATTATAAAAAAACCAAAAAAACAACCTCTCACCTTATTACAATGAATATTTAATTATACTGTCATTTTTTTTAGGCTATGCATACTGATTTCTTCACATGAAATGTCAGAGAACTGAAAATATTAATTTGTGTACACATTTTATTTCCTACAGTTGTCCCCACAACAACTCCACAAAGTGAGTATTTCCATATCTTTAATATTTTCAATGTTCTTAAAAATCATTGCCTTGATATTATCATCAAATTGTCAATAAGAAACTATTATGTGTTGTTGTGCATCATATACATTTCATTATTGTACTCACTTACAATTTGAAATGCAACACTGGGAAATACACTGATATATGAGAGGAAATTATGTGACAAATGATAGAAAGGCACATATCTTTAATGGCTAGAAAGCCTAATACAGTTGGTCTCTTACATTTTTTAAGATATGTATATTTGCTATCAAAGTACACACGATTTAGTTATCGGGAATGTAATGTTTATGTTTCACTCAATTCTATTTTGAAGAATATGGAACTTCTCATTAATACAAATAATAAGAATGTAGAGATTAACTTGTTTGCTTCTTAGCAAGATCCCATGATGCCCCCTGTGCAGTTTCTTAGACTGTCACATGATGATATAGCAAATTAGATTATTTGAAATAACCAGATGATTTTATGCTCTACACCATTTAACCTTTACCACCACTCGCTACAACATACCCTAATTGCCACTCTTGGGGCCATTTGTGCCTGAAAACGGGCAGGGATATTGTATTCCTTATAATTATACCATCGTACATACATACACACATATCTGTACATACATACATACATATGTAGGTGCATACATACAAATCCGTACTTACCTACATACACACATCTGTTTATACATACATACACACATCCGTACATACATATCACATACACATATGCTTGTATACGTACATACACACATCCATACATTTGTAGATACACACATCCATAGATATGTACATACACACATCCATACATACATACATACATATGTACATACACATCCATACTCTGTACATGCACACATCCACACATACATAGATATACAAATTTGTACATACATACATACATACACACATCCGTACATACATACACACATACATACACACATCTGTACATACATACATACATACATACTTACACACACACTCAAGCATGCACACACACAGACATATATATATACATACATACATACATACATACATACATACATACTTGCATTCATACATACATACTTCATACATACATACACACTCAAGCATGCACACACACAGACATACATACACACACACACACGCACACACATTAACATGCACACACACATACATACATATATACATACATACATACATACATACATACATACATACATACATACATACATACATACA
>JAUELH010327681.1:0-14662 GCA_031471375.1 Hermissenda crassicornis | reverse complement strand
CCCCCCCCCCCCCCCCCCCCCCCCCCCCCCCCCCCCCCCCCCCCCCCCCCCCCCCCCCCCCCCCCCCCCAAATCACATTACTTGGACATGATGGGAAGTACAGACCGTGCAAGTATTTTTACCTCTCTAGTGAAGGTTGGCGAAGTTTGAGGAAAAACGTTGAAAGGTAATATATCGTTTAAGGAAGGGATAAAATGATTACACAGAATTTTGGATATCTAAATCTTTTTGTTCGAAGAACTGACTGGAGTGTAATTGTAGACAAGAAGTAGAACTTACTTTTGGTCTGAAATCTTTGAAGGGCAACTTGTTGGCTCCTCTGCAATGCAACCTGTTGACCCCTTTGCAAAGCGCTCTGTTGTCCTTTTTGAAGTGCCACTTGCTGGCCCACTAAGGCTGATGTGACAGAAATTCCCTGTGATATTGGAATGGCTTGTTGGAATGCTGTCGGGGACACCGGTGTTTGAAACGTTAGCTGACCAGACACAGCGTTGGCACCGATGATTGGAACTCCAGACTTTGTTATTTGGACACTATTTGCTTGTGACATATTTGTCTGCAGAGAAAAAGAATTGACATTATTGCATATAAAAGCATAACAGGGAGGTTTTGGCCATGCCACTCTGGTGAACACTCTTTATAATCTGCCTATAATTTTCATTCATGATCTTTTGAGGTAAATAGAACAGATAAAGCTACAGTTAAATCTGGATAATTTAATTAATTCATATAACGCTTAAAAGATTAAAAGATGGTGATTAAAAAAAAAAGTTCTGTCACAAAATATTGCAGCAATGAATTTTATTGAAATTATGAGAATCAGATTGAGCAGCTGTGTTTTGAAAACCTCAGAAAAAACGCAAACATGTGTATCTTTGGTGTTAGTGTTCGTATTATGCATGAAATGAAAAAAAATTTAATTTAATTTTTCCAGAAAGTCAATTAATAAAAAATGCAAGTTTTGCCCTTTTGCCAGTCAGCTATCATCAATACGAGTGAGATACATCAAAGAGTGCATCATAACACTCACAACAAGACTGAAATGCCTTCCAATAGCCAGTTAATAAAAAATCTGAACATCAACGTAAATTTCGAGTGACTTTGCCAATCCAAATGTTGTATCAAAACATGGCAACACATTCTTTCAAGCGTCAGTGGACAAGCTACCTTGTGAGGACTAGGAAAAAACCCAAGCCATCTGTACCCTCTGCGGTACATATCACTGTGTAGTACACGAGTCAGTGTGATGCTATATTATTGCATCATTTCAAATGTTAGGCAATGAAGGTGATGACGTGCAAAAATATTTTTTGAGCAAGAGCTGTAAAATATCAGAAAAATTGAAACAAAAATCAGAGATAAGGGGGTCTATGGTGTTGCAATGTTTCTGATTTCAGTCACAATTGACCAATAACTTTATTTGACCCAAATTTCCTGGGAAAAGTTTGATGCAGTTGCGACTGTAACTGTAATACTAATACTACAATACCAAACTTTCCAGCCACCAGAAGCACTGAGCAAAAACAATAATTCAAACAAACCTGTGAAGTTAAAGCCTGAACAGGAAGAACGACAGCATTATTTGCTAATTGGAGTCCTGGAGGTGATATAAAATTTTGACGAATTTGAAAGCTGGAAACGTTTGATGCAGGAGTTGGTACTGACGGTACTGTAGATATGACAATGGCTTTGTCTGCAACAACAGTGCCAGAGGCTTGAAGTGAATTTCCTGCTTTTGGTGAGGATGGCATAATATTGGTCACATCATCATGATCCCCCATATTCATACCATACAGGAGATTTTTAGAAAGATTTTTATATCATTTCATATTCAAGCTAGATATTTACATCTGCGTTTCTAAATCAGGAGTCATCAAGCAACCAATGTAATGCAATCTGGGACATTTGGTCGAATCTGAAACGACATCAAATATATATGGAAGAGAAAAGTTAGTGAGAACATATTATCAGAGAGCCTAAATAATGAGAAAGGGGAAAGTAGTTGACCCAAGACTATAAATTAGATTACACCGCCTCAACCCCAACCCTTTCCTGTTTCTCCATATGACGCACATTTAAGTAAGTTACCTCCTTTTGTTGTACCAACACAAGACTGCAGCATCTTGTATCTTCCCATACAACCAGTTGTAATTATAGTTGTATCATATTACTCCATCGCACACTCCGGGCATTAATTACCTTTCCATTCACTATTTTACCACCATTTCATCATGCTTCCTGTGACTCACTGAATGTCCATTATATAAACTATTCATGTTTTAACTTAAGCAGAAGTCCTAGAGGCACTTTGTAGTAGCAGCTACTGTGTAAAAACTGTTGTATTTTGTTCCATCTTTAATAAAGCCAAGCGAGTGACTCAAATTTGTATGTTTTGTTACCTCTCACGAAGTAATTAATACCCAATCGGTATACCTACTGACCTTTTATATTTTAACGCAAACACGACAAAAGTGCTGCATTGCCTCCGGGACAAACCATCACAATACACGACTGTCAGACTGACGCAAACAGACCCAGTTCTAAATGAACACGGTAACCGTCATGTTCCTCATTCCCTTACATATATTCAAACTGCTTTGTGTTCGCTTTTGATCATAGCATAAAAAAACAAAATAATTATGTAACAGCTTCTAAAACATGGGAAACTAGCAATGATAGGTATTTATACAAATATACCCAATGTACAATGAGAGGCTATAATAAACCAGTTTAAACATCAGTTCAAGTAATGACAGGAAAGCCATAGACATACATAATATTATGCATAAAAATCAGTTAAAAGCGTGGGCGCTGATTTTCAATATATCCCGACAATGAGGTGTGTCACTCTATCTTATGTCTAACACTGTTGATTTCATTATCCACCTGTTCTTCAACAACAGGGTGTCCCTCCTAAAGAACTCTGATCCCGATCTAAATCCACTGGTTTTCTTTCTCTCTCAACATGACTACAGCAATCCAGAATATAGATCACCCAAAAATCTTTATCAAAGAAGAGGTGAGAGTGAGAGAGATTGACCGTAAAACACTTAAAAGCGTGTGATCCTGAATGCAAAACAATGTTCATATTTGTATTGACTTTAATAATAATAATGAACATTTATTTAGCGCCCAATCTTGTGGGAGTATCTTTTAAAACAAACCAATTAAGACACTTTTTAAATTGTTTTGAATAACATGTTTTGTTTCTTCAACAATCTTGCACAGCCACTAAGCCAGCCTCATGCTCCCCTCGCTCATGATCTAGTGTCTCCGGTATTATCGATGGAGACAAACATATAATTATATATTATAATGTATGGCACGGTTGTTGTTACTTTTCAAGAGAATCCTGTCTTTTACTTTTAGCTGTCAAGAGTGTGCAGGTAAGATGTTTACTAGACTTGTCTAATAGTAGATAAATTCTACTATTATATTATTAGAATTGAATTATATAGATAGTGGAATAAAAACAAAACTAAAATTTTATTAAATTTTATTAAATTTTTATTGGAATGATTTGTTGTTATTTTGTTTGGGTTCCTTTTAACCCTCCACACTAACACCAAATGAAAATGAACTTCTCATGACTCTTCAAATGATCAATCAACACTGACAAAACAAGCAAGCATCACATTCACATGGGTACTATACTTATAGTATAATAGTACCAGTACCAGTCAGTGTCAGTAGTACCAGCAGACTAGTAGTAGTAGTAGCACCAGGCCCAGGGACTGCTGATGGAGATGTTAATAATAATAATGATGATACTGACTGATGATAAGCCCCATAGTTAATAAACTAAGATAAAAGGAGAAACCTAAAAAAAAAATGTATTAGCAACATCTACCAAATGTTTGGGGTTATAATCATATTGGTGGAGAAAACATTTTTCAAGGATGAAATATTTCTCTATAGTATAATATTATTAATATAAAAAGTCAAGGAAATAGGATAGAGGCTAGGCTCACCACTTGCGCAAAATTGAGACTGAACTGAACATTGAAAACATATCTCCGAAGGAAAAGAGTTCCAAGGAATGAGGCAACTTGAGGTCAGGAACTAAATTTCTCCGAAAATGATTTCACATACAGCATTGGAAAAAAATGAATTCCAAAAATGTATAGCAAAGAACTGAAATGTTCAAATGTATAAGACAGTTATCACCGTCCCCACATTATTTCTTTCCAAAGACATCTCTTAAAAAGAAAAGAAAAGTCAGCGCTCTCTTTCACTCTCTAGTCCAGTCTTGCCTCGGTTTCGATACGATAGATTTCTTCAGATGGCAAGGAAGTTATCTTACCCACACCTCAAACCAGTGAAAAGAAAGAAAAAAACTTTGATGTTAAAATATGATTAACAAACACACCGAAGAATAACATCCTTAATAGCCCGCTTGAACAAACGATTCTTACTTTCAATTGACAGAAGTATTTTACGCACATGAACACCTAAGGCGCTGAGCGACACGAAGGGGGAAAAACATGCCAAAAACAACTTCCCGGCTCTCACGGCACGGTAACACACCTTTTTCAATGAAACAAGACATTCAAGAACTGTTTTTTCCCCTTAAGAGAGTCTATGGCACGACAAACATGTTCTAATTAACACAATCTTCATTTGTTTTCCCATCAAAATGAGATTCACAATCATAAACAACGAAGTATCCTTTACCGTCAGTTTTTTTCTCCGAGAGGTGGTTTCGTCCATGACATGACAGTGCGTTATCGTCGGGAGGAAAAAGGAATGGCAACAGGCAATAAAGTAGAAAAATGCAAAACTATCGTAACTCACTAATGATACTAATACATATACCAAGTTGATTTAACAACTCTTTTTATATTTTATATTGTAACATGTATGATCATGAATTTTCAAAATAGAAAAATTTCATTATCAAATTGTTTATTTGAAGCTCATTTTCATTATAAACAACTGCGAAACGGCCAGCTAAGATAATTTTGAAGTGTGTCACAAAAAATTGAACGGCTCTTACAGTAATTGATTATTCGATGTCCTATGTTGATAATACATTTTGAACGAATACGCAATTTTGAATGCAATAGTTTTTACTCTCATTCAATGATGAATTAATCAACTTTGGTCGAAATAGTTTTGAAAATATTTCTACGATTCCAAAACACTTTGAATCTGATAATAGATGTGACGTCATGTTGTTGTTGTTTTGGTTCACAAGGACCAGCTGACAGGTTATAGCTGGGTAAACGAGTTGGAAATCTGTCATATTAAAAGCCAAGTTGCTATGCTGGAAAGTAAAAGGTGCTTTTATACTTCATTGTGATGATCCTGTTTTTCAATGAACGAATTCATCTTTACCCTAATCTAACTAAACCATAAATTGGACGCATTTATCAGACAATTACAAGTAAGTAACGCTGTGCACTGTGCTTGTTAACTCCGATCTCAGGCAGCAGCAGACTTCAGCCTTCGAGCTATTCCGCCCATTCAGGCTATTATACTTTACTTGACCACTGCATGATACTAGATCATAATACTACTACTATCTAGTACTAGATACGCAGGCGTACATTACAGATCCACCAAATTTGAAAGAAAGTTTGAATTATAATATTTTCATACACCCCTTCCCAATGTATTATTAACGGTCACTGGAGAGACTTGTTATTGTTATTGGATTATTGTTGTGTGTAGTGTAGTGTAACTGTAAATATATGTATTGTGCTGTTGCATGTAAAACAAATAAGCATTGAAAGAGCTTAGGCTTATATTCTTTAGTAAGATTAATAATATTATAGCGTTTAACCTTGGCAGTTGGCAATAATGATACTGATACATTCATTATATTTTAATTCGCTTTTGGACTTAGTCTCTTTTTATACCACCACCCTTGACATACCATCCATTGTCAAGGTCTCAAAACAACTATTCAGTACAGCTTACTTATTACTTGTGTCTAGTGCTAAATTAATTAAGGTCTTGGTAGTTTATGTTTTTGTGTTTCATTTTCTCCTCCACAGAAAACAGTGGCTGCATTGATTGTTTGTTTGTGTTTTTTCTGGTCACATTTTTTGTTAGCATCATTATGGGAGGGGTTGTAAGCACAGGGCAGGATAATGATGATCTCATAGACAATCTTAAGGAAGCAGAATACATAAAAACAGCAAAGGTTGAACAAGCATTCCGTATTGTCGACCGGGCCCATTATTACTTACCAGAAGCTCATGATAATGCTTACAAGGACCTTGCATGGAAAAGTGGCACCCTTCACTTGTCTGCACCTTGCATCTATTCCGAAGTTATGGAAGCTCTTGACCTCAAAGATGGTATTTCGTTCCTCAACATAGGTAGTGGAACTGGGTATCTCAACACAGTGGTTGGATTCATGATGGGTAAGTTTTGATATATATATATATATATATATATATATATATTTCTAAAATAATTTTGAATGCCATTGAACACTGCTATTTTTGTGAAATGCAATTTTCCTTTTTAATAAACTTCCTCCTGGTGAGAGTTCAAAAACAACAATCCACATTCAATTTAGGTAGCGTCAATTGCAACCGGATGATCCGGTCACAATTGACACCGCGTCAATTCTCACCGGATGCCCTAAACCCATCCAAGGTAGATCTAGCGTCTAGTGGGAATATAGACATACTGAGCGGGAAGGAATTTGAACAACTGATTTTCGTAAAAGAAGAAAAAAGAATAACTGCAAAACTGATTTTCGGTAAAAGAAGAACTGCAAAACTGTGCACGTCTCCGGTTACAATTGACACTAACCTTCAATTTATTAATTGATTGCAACCCTGTTCTTGGAAGTGAATCATTGAAAGACTCGAAGAAGGCTAGCTACCCGCTTTGACCGTCTGAATATAAGCCACCCTGTGTATGTATTGTTGTGCAACATTTCAGGAGTGACTGACTGAATGCTTACCCATTTCTTTAGGTCATCAATAATTATCTTAGTGTTATCAGAATTGTTTAGTGCTAATTCAGTTTTGTGCATCTTTGACACTATTTTTGTTTTGTTTAAATTTCAGTGCGTTCACATTTTGGATTATTTCACAATGTTAACACGTGTGCATTATCAAAATTGAATAATACTGAACACAACCGCAGAGGCAATGGGAAGGATTGCAAGGAATGGGATTGTGGTATCTTTCCTAGTTCTTTTTTATCAAATTTCTTACGTCTAAAGTGTATCTTATGGACGCCCGGTAATGAATAAGGCTTTCGTTATTTGCAAATATACCTGTAAGGGGCCTTTTGTTGGAAAAAATCGGCTTTTGAAAATTTAAATCAGATTTTATTTTTTAAGTGTGTAACTGTCTAGATATTTAAAATAAACCTTGGGACTTCCTGTTTATCGCCCCATCCGAGAGGGCTAGATGTTCTAAAAAAAAGAATCCAATACCGGATAGAGCCATGGTGACGTGCTTGTTATACAGGGATGCGAATACACAACCAATGTATAAAGTCAAAACTGTCTTAACGACCTCTTGTTATTAAATCCCTTCTGTTGTTTTTTTTATTTGATATACCGATGACATGACCATCTGTCTAACATGACCACAACCACATATTTTGGCAATTTTTGCAACCTATCTAAGAGGACCACAATAAAAATTGTTTTTTAACATGTCTAATGTTTTGCTTGCACTTTGTGTTATCAAAACAAAAAGAGTTTTAAAGTTAAACATCCTTTTGAACACATGAAAGTCCTTAAAAATGCAGCACTACACGACTTAGATGGTGTTGATGCACCTTTTTTTTCTGAAAACCACCAAACAAATTAAATTGTTGGTCGTCTCTGACTGTCTGACAAACTTGATTGTAATTTCAACCTTAAAATATTATTGTCAAAAAAGAAGAGAAAATAAAAAATAAGTTATATTTGATAACCTATTTGGCAAAATAACAATGCAATGGTTGCAAACTAAAACATTGGAATGATAATATGGATACAATTACTACTACTCTATTTTGCTCTTTTTTTTTGCATTCTTTTGGGATTTTTTATTTTCAGGTCCTAATGGCATAAATCATGGCATAGAGATATATGAAGAAAATGTGAAATATGCAGAAGAGAGATTGAAGGAATTCAAACTGATAGCCAAAAAGTTTGATGACCTTGAGTTTTGTGAGCCAACATTTGTCATAGGAAACTGCCTAAATCTAGCCCCAGACACTCGCAGATATGATCGGGTTTACTGTGGTGCTGCCTGTCCTCCAGATTTGAAGAGTACAATTCAAAATCTAATAAAAATTGATGGTATTCTTGTGATGCCAGTAGGAGATCAGGTAGGTTTTAGGGCAATGGTAAAATAATTAAGGTTTGATTTCATGAGGGAGTGAAAGATTAGTTGAAATCTGCTTCTGTTTCATGCATCAGCATACTGTTTCCTTAAAACATTATAATAGAGTTAAATTGGCCGTTATATGAAATGTATATAGAGATAACTTGAATCCACAGTTTTACCATGATCATGGCACTTTACAATGGTAAAAATTCACTCTCATAGCCAATAGTTATCAAACAAAGAATATATGGACAACACATGCAGACTGTTTAGGTGCATATATATTATATATATGCAATTTTTGGGGATGAAGACAAAAATAACCAGGTACTCATTTACACTTTAGTTTTTGTAAGACATTTAGAACGAATGGAATCCATATTTACCTAGCCGCTAGGCTACTGTTATCTGATAGTTTTATTAGTTATATTAATGTTATTCAGTATGTCTCTGTCTCTCTTTCTCTCTCTCGCTCTCTCTTTCTCTCTCTCTCTCTCTCTCTCTCTCTCTCTCTCTCTCTCTCTCTCTCTCTCTCTCTCTCTCTCTCTCTAAAACAGAGGCTACAGTAATTTTTTTCCCCCATTTTAGTTACTGAAAGTGAAAAGGATCAGTGAAACAGAGTTCACAGCAGACAATGTGCTTCCCGTTTCGTTTGTTTCTCTCCATGTCCCTGCTAATACTAAAGAGCCTGCGGACATCGTTGTCATGCGTAAGTCGAAGATTACTTTTTAATATATTTTTAAACTGTTTTCTGTTGGTAGTGTCTACTTTGACCAACTGTTTTACTTAATTTATTTGCCTTACTATCCAGTTCTGTAAAATTTGACTGTCTCAATTTTATGATCTCTAGCTATTAACAACAACAATGGCATGTGAAACTAATGGTTTTTAGGAGAATTGTCAAACCCAGGTTTTTTTCTAGAAATCCTTTGATTGCTGAAATTGTTCTTATTCAAAATTAGAGTTAACAGTTGAAGCCAGAACTTATATTATGCATAATAATATTTCCATAGGCACCTAGGACATCTATGCATGTATGAGTAGGAGATGCTGTGCAGACAGGTTATGGTGAATGGTGGGCAGATTATTTGAGGACATGATGATGCATGTCCAAAAATGTGAACACTATGCCATGCACTGTAGATTGTTTGAGGGAACCCCTGGAACTGTCTATTTCTGTTGACTCTTTTAACTAACCTTGTCATCTTATGTATTTCCCAGACCTGCTAATTGGTCCTCTATTCTATTCATCCATGCTGCCAGTTAGAACAGATTTTTACTTAGAGGAAGGGAAGAGGGATGAGACTAAAATAGATCCTGAATTAGCTAAATAAGTTGAAGAATTTAGGGTAGAAATTCAAGGTTTTAGGGTCAGATATCGATGTTTTAGAGTACAATAGCAATATTTGGTAAGAATCCCATTGAAAATGTTTTATGGTTCATTGGTGGATGAAAAGTTCTTTCCATCGCCAAAAAGCATTTTGACTAAAAACTGAAACAAAATTTAGGTAACCCTGTCTATCCACTTAGAAATGAACACCTTTACTTTTGTCTCCTCCCTTACAGAATCCTAGAAACTTAAAATGACTGAACTTTTCATCCTGTGTAATTTCACACCTTATTGGTGGAGATTGGTTGATAAATATAAATGTACAGCCTTTTTGAAAGTCATGAAATTTGTACTTTTTTGTAAAAGTAGTAATAGTAAAATTGTTAATGCTCATCAGTTTTTTCATAATGGTCCCAAAGCCTTCCAAGAAAGAATGTTACCATTTATTACAGTAAAAAATGTTTACAGGAGATAACCAATTGAATATTGTTTAGTACTTACTATGTTGCTAGACACAGGAAACTACTCTTTACAAAGTGTAAGGCTTGAATTTGCTGCATATAGATGCTCCAGACCCCACCACATGTCAACCTAGCTGTTGTCCACGACCCCACCTACCATGACATCTTATGGCTGACATTTTTGATAAGCTACTAATAATCTGACCTATTAAATAAAACTAAAACATAAAGCACTGTCATGGCTTCAGTATATCTTACCCATATTTGCTTCCCTATAGTCTTCCCAACTGGTTAGCCGATGCAATGGTCAGATACCCCTAATCCCCAACCACTAATTCCCTGTCATCGCACTAGACCTAATTACCCATCCACTGTCATCATTAGGGTTTGGAATACCTACTTCCAATAATAAGTTAATTTGTCATCAGAATTGTTCACCCCCTTGCCATACTGTTTTGGAGAAATATAAAATCTGATTTAAAGAAAAAAAAGTAGTTTTAACAAGCTATTCTCGGCATGAACAAAATCCCGACCAACATCTTTCAATCTTTCCACAATCGGCAACTGCAATAAATTAGTACCCTATCCAAAAGCTAATAGTAATAGAAATTTGATGTTGCTTTCATCGAAACTGGAATTACCTCTGACCCTAAGCGCCTAAAGGCTCTTATCGTATAGGAGTTACATCAGAGCAGATATATTGTTCATAATGTGTAAAATGTTCATCTGTCACAAGTGGTCTATAATAAGAAGCCTAAAAATATAATGTCTCTAAAGACAGACCTATCCATAGAGGAAATCTTGACTCAAATGAGAAGAATATTATTTATCTGTTTGCAGCAACAAACCCTAGCAGTGATATATGTTTAAGTTGAATTTGAGTGCCATTTGAAGCCCTTTGTCCTCACTCTTAGAGGTTACAAAGCACAGAGACTAAATCTGTATAAGGCCTGTAATTTGATTTACTTCCACCATCTATCATTTATATTAGTTCTATTATTTCTAGATTTTTATGCATATTTAGCATAATTTACTTTCTTATATTTGCCTTCACAGCTGAGGTGAATCCTATATCTCTTCAAAACCAATGTGCATCAGTGGTGAGAGAAGCAATCCGAAAAAAATTCTGTTTTGACTTGCCAACGTCCAAAGATATTGATTCAAAACTTGATGCTACAAGACTATTCCATCAGGAGGACGTCAGGCTTCCCACTGCAGAAAGATTAATGATGATGGGTGCATTTGGACAGAGTGATGAAAGCAATAATTCAGATGATGATCAAGCAGATGATTTTTACTTGGATGTTGAGTTACGCATACATGCTCGAGAATGTCAAAGAGCAGAGCAAAGAAGAAGAAGAGAACGGAGTCGAGGCAACACAGAGGAGGTTGACTCAAACTTTTCAGATGATGAAGAGATGAATGGTTTAGAGGAACCACATAAAACTTACCACACGGAATCGAGCAATGATCATTCAAAATCAGTGAGTGAATATATTGAGTCAATGGAGAGCGAGGATGGGATAGTGGCCGATGATGAAAGAGATGATGAGGAGGAATTTGATATCAAGTCATCTTATAGTTCAACAATAACTGGCACAGCCGGTAAAAGTAACCATTTGTCTGTGGAAAAACCCAGCTATGGTTATTGTCAAGGGCATAATGGATATGTAGACAAAGTTTCTACTTCAGATGAAAATGGGGGATACTCTTCAAAGGAAAATGAGAAAATATTGCAAGAAACAGCTTTGTCCCTGTCATCAGATGAAGGTGAAGAATTAGTGACAAACCCTGGACCATCTTCGGGTCCTATTCAAGTTGTGACATCGTCCTTTCCTCGTGGTCATAAGTCATCATATAGCACAAGCGCAGAGGCATCTGAAACATCTGGGTTTGGATCTTTAGGCGATGATCCTTTCAACATAGGAAGTCATCAGTCTCACTCTTTGGATAGTAAAGATAATAAAGAGGAAGATGACATTGCAGACCTAACGCTTAGTGACACAAGTGACCAGAAGTCACCATTGCTCAAATCTCCTTGCCATGCTGGACAAGGTTCTAATTCATTAAATGCTCATCGAAGTAAGATTATTGAAGAGGAAGATATGGATGAGAATGGGAATGATGATGAGTCATTAGATGACCCAGAAATCACTACAGATGAGGAGGATGTGTCAAGCATTGAATCTGAAGGAGACACTGAAAGAAAAGGAAAAGCTAAACGCATCCTATCAGAGCCTAGAGGCCCTGACTTCACTGCTTTTTTAAAATCACAAGTGGTAACTCTTCCTATTCCAAACACCCTCAAGATGTTTATTTTACAATACAGATAAAACTGACTTGAGTTTGGTCCGTTCTCTCTCAATTCTTTTGTTTCTTTGTTTGGTTGTTTTCTGATTTATCACATGTATATTAATATTATGTATTGACTTGTTATTGTGCTGGTCACCCACTGAGCTTCACTAACAATTTAATTCTTGTTTATGTTTGCAAAATGAAAATGTAATTTAGGGACGAGACTTAGAAGTAGAAGGTGATAATTGACCAACCTTTGTTCTTTCTCATTTGTCTTTGCTAGTCTGACCTGCAAGTACTGCCGTAATTCATGCTTTTCCCTTTTTTTTTTAATTGGCTTCTTACAAGTTATAGTTGTGGGTGGCTACAGTTTGAGTAAAGATAAAATCACTTTGTTCGGATTTTTTAAAAAAAATGTTTGTTTTTACTCAGGAATGAACACTGTGCACCAATGAACTTTGCTGCCAATCTTCTCTTTTCTCCCCTGAGTGTGTGTTGTTTGGCATTATTTCTTTGGCATTTTGCATTTCTCTCTCTATCTTACTTTCAACTTCATATAAACTGTTGTTACCATTGTATTCTGCTGTTTTACTGCTCTCTGATAGACTACCTGTTCTGATTATATTATGTTTTGTCCTTTATGTTAACTTGGAAAGGTAATTTGCTGTATGTGTCTGTTTTGGTGCCATTTATTCAAAGATTCTTGATGGAGACCATGTTGTCATGATGACTGTTGCGTCTGGTAGGGTCTTTGTTTATTTGGTCTTTTAACTAATCCTGTTTGCTGTTATTTGACTATATCCAAACACTAGCGGTTTATCAATTTCTCATTAAAAGATCAAAACATGCAAAAGTAAACCCACAAGAGTTGAATTTCAGCATTTTTATCACCTGTTGGCATCATGACCGCTTGACATCCTTCCAACTTGTTTTGAGAAAACAATATTGAACCTTGAAAATAAATTGATTAAACTAGATGATGAAAAGAAATAATGTCAATTCTGTTCAAGTGCTGGACAGCAATATCTGTAAAATGCTTTTTATGTTCAATTAGCTGATTTGTGAGGGTGAAAATCCCCATACATAATATCTGTATTTATGTACATAATCTGTATATTGTTGTTTGAATTATGATATCAGTTATCAGTTTACCTAACTCAGGTTTGATTCTCATTATCTCTCTCTTTTAATAAATAAAAATTTGAGTCAGATATAATGGCAGTGGCAGCTCTTGACATTTGGGTTTAACATAGCAACCCACTATAAAGCAATATGTTATCTTCTTTTTGTTGTAATTGTTGTTCTCAGTCTCAACTTTGAGAGAATGATTTAAGTTGTTTTGTTTCATATCAAGTTTCAATCTTCTTCAACAAGAGGCAATTGATAATCTGGTAGGTACTGCCTTTACAATGGCTGTGTCTAATGACACATTTATTTTTATTTGCACAGTAGAATGAAAATTATATGAAAACTTTTTTTTTCATTCACTTCTTAGCTCATGTAATAATGTTATTTTATGTAAATGTAACCATTAACTTTGTTTTCATCAATTTAAGTCTTTCATGATTGCTTATCAAGTTGCTTTCTATAGTAGTGGCTTGATCAGAATAATGTGACACTGAGTGTTTATTCAATTTGATTTCTATATTTTATGGTCCTAATAATACTAATACAGTAGGTGTATTTTTTTTTTCTCAGGCCTATGTTATGAAGTACCCAGGGGTGTTTACTCACATGATTTGTGGATAACAATAACATGAATACATTAGCCTTAAAGCTAACAGTATCAGAGATCTTTTCAAACCTCCCAAATCCGTCCAGGATTTTCTATGTCATAAATTGACAGCATTATTCTTTATCATGTCATTTTGCATTATTTCTCTCCCCCACTTCCCACACCTGTTAACTGGAGATGAGAAAATTTGATACACGATACAAATTTGAAAATTTTTGTTTTTGCTTGTGACAGATAATGTAAATATATATGTAAATAAGATTATGGTCGTAAATGTTGTTATATTGATTCAAAATAGACATCATTTCAGACAATTCTTTGCTAAGAATTTGATTTTCACTCAAAAAGAAGTTATCGTGTACAAGAAAAATAATTCCTTGCTTTTATTCATTGTTTTACACATGTTATTTAATGCAAAGACCTTGGGCGGCACAGTGGTCGAGTGGTTTAGGTGTTCGCCACTAGAACTGAGGGTTGGCGGTTCAATCCCCAGAAAGCACAAAATGTTTTTCTGCACAAAATGGTTCCAAATGGTTCCTAATGGTCACCAAAG